>PVKP010001007.1:0-162965 GCA_004027715.1 Plecturocebus donacophilus
CCAGTTGGCATAGTTTCTTGCCCTTTGTCATCCCATTTTTCTATTTGGAATGCAGAGGCAGTGCTCAGAAATTAAGAGACCAGTCTGTAACAGGTAAATAAAACATAGTAAAAAACGGCTAAGCAGAAGCATAGAAAATATCTTTACTTCAATCTCTTTCTTGAAAGATGGTTTCCTAGTATAAAATTCTAAGTTGACATTTATATCCTCTCAGCATGAAGAAATTATTGCTGTCGTTATTGTTGTTGAGAAGTTAACCACTACTCTAATTGCCTTTTCTTTGTAGGTGACTGTGTCTTCTACTTGCTGTTTTTAAATATCATTTCCTCCCTCTCCTTCAGTGTTTTGCTTCACTATAATACGTTTAGGTATAAATTTCTCTTGTTTATCATATTTGTGACTCATTGGCCTCCTTGAACATGAAGATTGAAGTCTTTTGAGAACTAAAAGCAATTATCAGTCATTATCTCTTCAAATATTGCCTTTTTCTCATTATCTGAATTGTATCTCTCTAAAACTTTCACTAATGTATGTCAAATATTCCTACTCTATCCTCCATATCTCTTTAATCTCTCTCATACTTTCTTATCTTTTGATGTCTCTGGACTGTATTCTGCATAGTTTCTTTAGTTACATCTCTCAATTGACTAATTCTCTCTTTAGCTGCATCTGTCTTAATTGCTGTTTACATTGCCTTACTAATTTCATATTGTATATTTATTACTTCTAGAAGTTCTAAAACTTCTTTAGTAACTTTTTTTACAAATATATTTAGTTCTTCTTATAAAATTTCTTACTGTTCATATTCTTTCTTCCCTTTATTTCTCAAAACATTAAATAAATATTTTATCTTTAGTATCTGATAATTTCAGTATATGAAGTCGTTGCAAATTTGATTCTTCTGTTTATTTTTTCAGCTGGTTTTTACTTATGACTTCTTTGTTCTTTATGTGTTTTGTGATTTTTGACTGTAGATTGCTTATTTTTCATATAACATTATCAGTGGGAATTCTTTGAGGACTGACTTGAAATTCCTCTGAGACAATTTTGATTTATTTGGCTTATACAGTATGATGAGAGACACCACTAATGTGGGGTCACTTTATATTCTTGATGTTTTTTTTGAAACACAAAGACATTGTGAGTTAGCTAGCAAACCCACCATAAAGTCAGGTTTAATGTTTTGAATTCTCAGGAGAGATTCCCCTCATCCCCTAACCAGTTCCCAGGTTGAGCCAGGTAAATTTCTTTGTTGTCCCTTCTGATGATGGTTTTACTTCTTGTTTACTATTACACTGGATGTGTGGCCCTTTGGATACCAGCTTTATGTTGGGTGTTCTCTATTGGCTTCATTTCCTTATATGGACCTTAAGTTTTACTTCCTGACTCCTCTGATTTCACCAGACTAGCTCAAATTTTCCAGGATTCAGCCGAAAATCTCAGAAAGAAAGATAACTTTGGCAATCTCTTGCTCCATGGGGTCTTTGCTTTCACTTTGTTCTTTGACTTCTGTGTATTCCTTCCTTATGCACCAGGTGTTAGATTCCTTTTTCTGCAGCATTATGGTTGTTTCAATTACAACATAATTCAAGGCTGTCTATAAGCCATACCACAAGAAAGAGAAACAAAATTGTTTGTTTACATTGGTGAAAAATTTGCAAATAATCTGAATATTTACTCATAAAAAATTTATGCTACATATACATGTATGAGATACATATATAAAATGTCATGAAATCATGAAAAAGAATGTGGTCGATGTACATGTACTGACATAGAAATATGTTTAACATATACTTTTAAATGAAAAGAGCTAGTTGCACAACAATATACACAACATGATTCTGTTTATGGTTTATGTGTTAAAAAAATGAGAAATGTATGCTCGTTTTCAAAGACATATTTTTATTTAAATGCACAGAAAAAGATCCAGATGCTTACATACTAAATGTAAAGAAATTTTATTTATATCTTTTTTTTTACTTTTTAAAATGAAAATGCATTCCTGTACTACTTGAGTTTATTTAAAAATAAACACAAGTTTAAGGGATTATAAATTATATGAAGCACCTAGTACAGTGCCTGACACATTATAAGAATTTAAGAAATTTTTGCTTCTAGTATTATTTTCATTTAAAAGTAAGAGTTATTGATACATAGTGGACTATAGTATGATATGATAATGGATTGTGCTGCTTTACTAATCAGTAGCAGATCTCAGGTTGGAAACTTCATCTTTTGATTAAAAATAACGATATATTTCCAAACTATACTTTATACTTGTTTCATTTGCTGCTTTCAGATATAAATAGGTATTATTCAAAAAATTCAGTATCAAATGTATTTTTAGATGCTGGGTTATACAAATACAATAGTTTTTTGTTTGTTTTGTTTTTTAACAGAGGTATAAAATTCTAATATACATTATGAGTCTCAAAGAAGGAGACCTTGTATGAAACACTTCTCAAACTTACTGAAGCCTAGAATCCTTTCTCTCAAGCATCCCCAGGGACTTCTCTTTCATGAAATACCCTTTTGGAAATACTTTACTAGACCATAATGCATATAACAGATACCACAATATCCATTTACTGACTCTGAACAAATTGTGAGTTTTTATAGCCAAGTTGTCATGATGCTTAATGGATAGTGCATTCTTTTTTTCTTTAATTCATCTAGAACAGATTCCAAGTATAAACACTGACTTGTTTTGTAACTGAAGGCAAGAGACCTTCCCTGTCCATGTCTTAGTATACGAAGCACTTCTTTGGATTAGCATTGATTAATGGATGGAAAATATGATGCATCTGGAGCTGTTTCTCAGCATCAAATAACCTAAAACCATACAACAAGGCAGGCATGAAAAATAAGAAGAGACAAAAACAAGACCCCTGATGTCCTTGTTCCTGCTGACTGTTACTACACAATTAAGGTCCTCACTGATTGGGGAAAAAAATACACTACCATCTGTAATTGGATGAAAAAAATATTTTTTGCACATGTTTGAACTGTATAAAGGAAAACTCAATGAAGTTAGAAGATATCAAAACAAAATATGCAATTTGTTAGCTGTAAGCTATATAAATAAGCTATGTAAATAATGAATGAATGTATACATCATGCTAAGTATCTCCTTCCTCCACCTTTTACATCTGCTAATTGCAACATGTTTGCAGAGAGCTGTTATTTCAGCATTCTTCTTCCTTTTAAAAATACACCATTCAAACTTGTTAATTTGTTCTTATAGCATCAGTTAACCAAAGGGCAGACATGGAGAAGAATAAATTTTTATTGGTGGCAGGTATACAAGTTACTGGTGGCAAATCTGTATGGGTCTGCAGCAACCTCAATTCTTGCCTCCTAAGAAGAAAGAATTTGACTGAGGGGCATAAAGCAGAAAAAGAGACCAAGGCAAGTTTCAGAGCAGGAGTGAAAGTTTATTAATAAGGCTTTACGGCTGGGCTCAGTGGCTCACGCCTGTAATCCCAGCACTTTGGGAGGTCAGGAGTTTGAGACCAGGCTGGCCAACATGGTGAAACCTTGACTCTACTAAATGTACAAAAATTAGCCAAGCGTGGTGGCAAGCACCTGTAATCCAAGCTCCTTGGGAGGCTGAGGCAAAGAATCGCTTGAAACCGGAAAGCAGAGGTTGCAGTGAGCCAAGAATGTGCCACTGCACTCCAGCCGGGGGAAAGAGCGAAACTCTGTCTCAAAAACAAACAAACAAAAACAAAAAGAATACTTGGAAAAAATCCAAGTGGGTGATGTGAAGAACAAGTGCAGTGTTTAACCAGAGTCCTAGGAATTTATAGACTGCCATCTTGCACCCCTTTCCCGTGATTCTTCTCTTGGGGTAAGCTTTCTGCATGTGTAGTACCCTCCTTACCATTGGGAAGTGAGCACACACAGTATATTTAGGAAGTTGTACGCATGTCCATCTGAGGCTTTTTTCCCTTTTCCAGTGGAGTGCCCCCATATTCTACCATTTGTCCCTTAATGCTATGCCCAAGAAGTTGCTTCTCCCTGGCATCAGCATTCAATTAACACTTTAATGTTAACAGCTGTAGATCAGCAGGAGACTGTTTCTCCCTGGCTCTGGCCACCATATTATCATTTTTAGAGAGGCAGTATGATAATTGTTGAACCCTCACCTGACATTCCTAGTGGGTTGGGGAGAAGAGCCCTCTCCTGCCCTGCTCATGCCTAACTACCTGTAACAACAAGACAAAATGAGACCCCTGATGTCCTTGTTTCTGCTGACTGTTAGCACCTTCAGACAAAACCATCCCTAGGCATACACATTTTTACTATGAACTGTAGATTAGGAATAGAGAGAGAATGCAAGCTGAAGATGTAGAATGGGGATTTGTGACTTCAATAGAACAGAATTGCTTCCATTTTTAACATTGAGGGTTAGGATAGTTTTGCTTCTGTAATATGTGCAACTGGGCTTGACTTAGATTGTCCCAGAATGTAGGGGAGAAGGAGGTCTTTACTTTCAAGAACTGTCTGAAAAACAGAGAACGCTCCCTGCAACATGATTTTTTAAAAGTCTTCTAGAAGGAAAAGAGCTCTTTGGTGACATCAAAGGTCTTCCTCGTTCTAATCTGTAAAGAAGTTGAATTGAAGTGAATAGAAGTTCCTCCATGGCCTGAGACTGTAGCATTACTTTTTTTCTCTCAATTATGTAGAAAGAAAAAAGTGATAATTTGAATTCTTTAATTTTTTTAAGCACAAAAATACTAAGTACAGTGTTTCCTAACCTTTACCTCTGAGTGGGTTAATGAGATGAGGGCACTGGTTAGAAGAAGGTATATAGATTACTGTTTGTGACTAGGAAGTTCTCTATTCTGATAAGGCTGAACTTGATCATTCTATTAATAAGTGATAAAGTCTGGAATATGTCTTCTATTGTCCTATATTTGTTAAAATTGTTCATCTGTGCTCTCTTGCTACCCATGAAAATGACAGTGAAAAATAGCTGTCCATTAACACAAAAGCAAAATGAAATGCAGCAATGATGCTTGAAGCTTCCAGCAATGTTGGAGTTTTTAGAAATCATTAATAATAAATTACCAGCAATGCAATGGGCAGCTGATAACTCCTTTCCTTGGTAGGTAAAACTCTCCATTATAAAATAATAATTCGCTAAGTCATATGCCATCGCCTTAAGCAATTTTCTTAAAGTTATTTTACTTTAAGACCAGTGTTGCCAACATTGAATTCATTTTATGGATAAGAAAACTGAGGCTATTTTACTCAATGATAGTGTCAGAATGAGTCAGAATATTGTAATTGAAATCACTAGCTTAGTTCTAAATTTAATAAGGCCTCTTGCATATTTGTAAATGTGACAGGCACCAGTAGAGATTACTGGTTAACGAGTGGAGGTTGGAGTGGAGATGGGGTTCCATTAATCACAAACTCTAGGTCCTGTTTCTCAATGTGTACTTTGTGGCCATATGGAGAGTAAGCAAATGTACTCTTGGAGGAAATGAAACAAACACAGAGCTTGGGAACAGGATGGCAAAACATTCTCAAGTCAAAGACCCTTGTTTATCAGCTCAAGGGCTCAGTCCTCAGTTATCAGTGTGTAGCAGGGTCCCAGGCATCAGCAAGTCCAAACATGCTCTGAGATGCTTCCCTTCTCTCATTTCCCTTAGTTCTATTCAGCAATTATCCAAGAACCCGACAACTTCCTCTTAATGACAGAGTCTGCAAGAATCCAAAAGGGAAATAAAAATGGCCTAAGTGTATCCAATTCCCAGAGCCCACAAACAGGGACTTCATGCAGGATAGTTCTGCCAGTTGCTATTACCTGAGACTTTCTCTTTGTAATATGCAAAATCAGTTTGTTAGTTAAAGATCAGCTCACTCAGTTCTTTTTTCTGAAGAAGCACTCATAGGAAGGTGAATTCTAAAATACAAATTGTGTGACTTTTGGCAGGACACTTCCCTCTGTGCCTTTGTTTCCTTATACATAATAAGAGGTGGAAGGATTGAAGTAAGTCAGGATCCTAAATCACTGACCCACCAGAGAATGGTAGCTACAGTAGGATGACTTAAGTTCCTCCCTGCTTCAAAATTTGATGGTGCTTTTGTGTTGAGCAGCATTAATATTAAGCAGTCATGGTTCATTGATCCACCCAGTTCTAGGCTAGATACTTATAGCCTGATACTTTATAAGCTCATAAGGGATGATTCTCAAACATATCAGAAATATAGAAAACCACAGAAATAACAAGTTCCTGAACATCTACCACTGCTTGTGAAATAGTTGTAAATCATTTGTCTCCAACTATATTCTTTATATAGTTATAAAATTCAGGACTCTATTCCAAGTGAGGAAGTAGATCTTCTCTTCAGTTAATAATGACTTCGGGCAAGACCATAAAATGTAAGCTTTCTTAAGGAAGAATGCATAATTTAAACCACATGAACAATCTTACAATCCTCATTCAAATTATATACCATAACACATTTCTTATCAGACCTTAATGAATAGAAATTCAATTTCTTGTAACTTAAATTCTGAAAGAATTAAATGACATGGGACAGAAGAAGGAACAATGTATTGAACAAAAAGAGCCTGATACATCCTTATAAGGTTACTGGTCAATATTCCAAAATATAGAGAATCATGAATATGCATCTTCTTTTTCTGGATATAAATTGATTTCACTTTAGGCTGCCATCTTCAGTGTTCTTCTTATGGAAAAAATTTCAAAATGACCTGCCAACAAGGTCCCAACCAGCCTGGAACAAAGGAAATTGCTTTGGAAGAGTTGATTGGCCTTTCTTTTCATATGACATCTGATTCATATCCTTGACAGATTTGATTTTCAGTGAAGGGAGAGCTCGTTAGTAATTCATTGAAATGGCCCTGTGCATTGAGAGCCAATTCTCCTAAACTTGACTTGAACATCTTCGTGTGACATCTTCCAGGAAAACAATCTTGCCTCCTTGAATGGCCTTTAACACCTAGAGCCAGGAAAGTTCCCTGACATATTTAGACACTGACTGGGGTCGATGTTCAGCACCCCACAAGCACTCCTAGGGTTAGTGACACATTTTCCATCTTCTCTCTTGTTTCCATTACTCCCTGGGAAGGTTCAAATTAGGCAAGCATCAATATTTTGATGCAGTGACATGACAAATATCCACAGTCAGGGCTTGCAATTGCATTTTTGAAATGTCAGAGAGAAGGAGGTAAAACAAGCAGATAAAATGAATCAAAAACATCACAAAGAGAAAATATATTAAGAGCCTTTAGAGATGTTCTATAGAACAATCTCTTACAACGGGAAAGAAACCCTCAATTTTAACATGTCTAAAACTGAATTTATTATTTTCCCTCCAAAACCTGGTCTGTGTTTCTTAGAGACTGGCATCACTGTCAAACCCATTTGAACAACCAAGAACTAAAAGATATCCTTGATGACTCCCTATCCCTCAGTCACCATGTAGAATTCTTCACCAACACCTGTTGATTTTACCCCTTAAATATCTCTTGATTCGGACTCCTCTCTATCTCCACTGTCATCACCATCACTCTTCATCTCTAGTTACTGGTTGTGTTAAGCCATTCTTGCACTGCTGTAAATAAGTATCTGAGACTGGGTAATTCATAAGAAAAGATGTTTAATTGGCTCACAGTTATGCAGGCTCTTCAGGAAACATAGCAGCATCTGCTTCTGGGGAGACCTCAGGAAGTATCCAATCATGACAGAAGGTGAAGGGGGAGCAGGCACATTAAATGGTGAGAACAGGAACAAGAGAGAGGTACGGCGGAGGTGCCATACGCTTTTAAATGACCAGATCTCACAAAAACTCACTATTACGAAGACAGTACCAAGCCATGGGGGATCTGCCCCCATGATCCAAACACCTCCCACCAGACCCCCCACCTCCAGCATTGGGCATCACAATTCAACATGAGGTTTGGGTGGGGACAAATATCTAAACTATATCACTGGCAAAAACTTTTGGGCTGTCTAGCCTCCTCTGTGAACTCTGACCTTCTATAATGTATTCTTATACCAAGCCAGAACAACCTTTTTCAAACATAAATCCAATAATAATATTGCTTTCTGGATAAAGTCCAAGATTTGTAAGATAGCTGATGAAATTCTGAATCTTCTGGCCTGACCCGCCTCTTCAGCTTGACTTTGAGCTACTTCTCTTCATGCACTGTGCTTTAGTCACTTGGACCTCCTTCCAGTTCTTCAAACTCATGTGTTTCTTTCCAACCACAGGATCTTTGAGGATGACATGATGCCCAATGTCTAATGCTCTTTGGTCCACACTTCTTCCTCCGTTCACCTAATTAGCCATTATTCATCCTTCTGAGCTGAGATCAAGTGTCACTGTCTCAGAAAGGCCTTTCTTGATTCCTCAGTCCAGCCCATGTTCATTTTCATAAAACTGTCTTCCTTTCCTTCGGAGCACACAGTTAATGTGCAATTTTACATTCATTCATCCTTTACTCTAATGTAAGTTCAAAACAGGTGGGGACTATGTCTGACTTTGTTTATCATTATTTGCTTGTTCTACCAGTTTTGATGAGAAATATGTTTAAAAGCTTCCATTGTGATTGTGAATTTGGCTATTTCTTCTTTAATTCTATCATTTTTTATATATTCTGAAGTTACACTATAAAACACACAAATTTAAGACAATTTTATCATCCTAGTGGATTGACACTTTTACAGAGGGTCCCTTCTTGACTTGCAATTTACTTTGTTTAATATTAGCATAACTATGGCAGCTTTCTTTTAGTTAGGGTTTGTATGGTGTATCTCTCTCCATTATTTCACTTGTTTTTTTTCTGTATCTTGTATTAAAGATGCTTCTCTTGTAAGCATTGCATTATTGGCTCTTGTTATGTTTTAATACAGTCTGACAATATAAATGTTAAAATTATTTACATTTAATATAATTGCTGAAACCCTTGGAGTTTTTATATTTTCCAATTTGTTTCATCTGTTCTACATTTTTTTCTTTACTTTCTTTTGAGTTAATCAAATTTGTTTTACTACTCCATTTGTTTCACATCTTGGGAGTTATAAATAATCTTTTGACATTCTTTCAAAGGTTATGCTAGAGATTCAACATGCTTCCTGCATGTTGAATATAATACAAATTTATACTTTTATCAGTTTCTGTGCAATTAAATCATATTTGAACATTTTGACTTTATCTTCCTTCTGCCTTTTATGCTATCATTGTCATGCATTTTAATTCTACATATTAAAAATATTAAACCTTATAAGAACATTATTAGTATTGGCTTATATAGTCAATATTTATTTGGATTTACTGACATATTTATCTTTCTTTTACTATTCATCCTTTGCTACAATTTTTTGCTGTCATTTAGCATTACTTTCCTTCAGCCTGAAAAACTCCCTTGTGTATTTCCTTTAGAGTAGGCATCAGTGACAAATTCTTCCAGAAAATAGTGTTCAAGGCTGTGGGTCCAGCTAAAATTTTGCTGGAAACACAGAGAAGAGAGGACTTGATGAGCTATATTCTATGATT
The DNA here is from genome assembly GCA_004027715.1 of Plecturocebus donacophilus. Taxonomy (NCBI): domain Eukaryota; kingdom Metazoa; phylum Chordata; class Mammalia; order Primates; family Pitheciidae; genus Plecturocebus; species Plecturocebus donacophilus. Next base: position 9,541 of record PVKP010001007.1, read on the forward strand.
ATAAGATTACTGAAATCTAGACTTCAGGAAATTCTGTAGGTCAAACAGCCCTAGATCTTTAACAGATAAAATCTGAGGAGAAAAAGGAATAGAGGGAGGTGCAGTAGATTAAAAGAGATTTACATATCAAACATTTTTTTAATAGGCAAGACCAGACTATAGTGTCTAGGGATGCATATGTGGATAATAAAGCTATAAACACAAGAAAGAGATTACAATAAAAGCATAATAAAAGTGTAAAGGTGGCCGGGGTGCGGTGGCTCATGCCCGTAATCCCAGCACTTTGGGAGGCCAAGGCAGGCAGGTCACAGGTCAGGAATTCGAGACCAGGCTGGCCAATATGGTGAAACCCAGTCTCTACTAAAACTACAAAAATTAGCCCAGTGTGGTGGCTCCTGCCTGTAGACCCAGCTACTCGGGAGACTGAGGAAGGAGAATCGCTTGAACCCAGAAGCCAGAGGTTGCAGTGAGCTGAGATCATGCCATTGTATTCTGGCCTGGGCAACAGAGCAAGACTCTGCCTCAAAAAAAAAAAAAGAGTGTAAAGGCTACTACTAGGGAAGATAGTGCATTGTGATCAGGATAGCACACAAGGAAAGTTTCCAAGTGGCTAGAAAAGTTCTATTTCTTTATGGCAGTTACAAGAGTGTCTGCCTTAAAATAATTTATTAAGCTATACATTTGTTTTGAGTGGTTTCTGTCTCTGCATTTTTTATTTTACAATAAAAACATATGAAGTAAAAATGAATTAGAAATGAGTAAAATTTCAACATCAATATTTTTTATTATCTTACTTTGGCAGGGATATTTTACACTTTAGGATGGTATACCATTATCTTTTGCATAATATTGTTCTTAAAGATAATGTGTCCTTTTTCCTCTAGCTGTTATTAACATTTTATGTTTGTCTTTGGTTTTCAACAATTTTATTACTGTGCAGCTTGCTGAAGTTTACTTGTATTTGTCTATCATTGGATTCATAGGGTTTCTTGTAACTGTGGCTTCAAATACTGCTTCTACCCATCCTTTTTCCTCTTTCTGACATTATGATATCCTAAACATGTCTTATCTTCTTTTTATCTTTTTTGGACCTCTTTTCCTCTCTGTGGTTCAGTCTAGATATTTTCTACTGACTTATATTCTAGTTCTTTCTTCAGCTATGTTCAGTCTGCTCCTAATTAATTTCTTGAATTTAAATTTTATGTATTTTGTTTCCATTCTAGAAGTTCCTTCTTATTCTTTTTTATAGATATTAGTTTTCTGCTGAAATCTCTATCTTGTCAACAACTTTCATTTGTATATTTAACAAAGTATTTAAAGTGTGTGTCTAACTCCAGGATTGATATAGTATCTAGATCCCCTGTGGATCTCTTTCTATTGTCTCCAAATGATTTTTGGTCACTTGGCTTATCTCCTGGTATCCTAGAATATTTTTAAAAAGAATGCTGGACTTTATTATTTGAAAAATTATAGAGATTATTTGAAGTTCTGGATGATATCTTTCTCTCTAGAGGATAATACCAGGCAGTTACGTGAAGCAAGTCACCTTAGTCCAACCGGGCTTGAGCTGCTTTTACTTTTTGTGAGAGCTGATCTATACCTAGTTTGCCTTTATTCTTAGAGTGTTGTCCTCGAGGGGGTCTCAGCTAAAGGGCCATGACCTCCAGTTTTGTTCATGAGATTGCTGAAAACTTTGTTCAGCCACTTATGAGCAGACTAATGCTTCAAGGACAAAGTAGAACTGCATTTTGATCTTATTTCTTTGTATTTACCTTCTCTCTAGAATTTTGTCTACTGATGCCCTTGCTGCCTTGATAGCTCTCATGGTCCTTCAAGTAGTTTTTAAAATATATTATCCATTTTTTTCCCAGTTGTTCTTTGTGAAGGATTTGTCTGACAGAAACTAGTCTGTCATAGTTGCAGAAAAAAAAGTCTGTTTAATTAACTACTATTTATTGATCATTTACTCAGAGGACCTGTTATTTTCTCACAGTACTCTGAGTTTTTTCTTCATTGCACTCTCCACAGTTTATAATTATTTTTATGTTTCTTTATTTGACATCTGTTTCCCCCTTAGACTGTAAACTCAGTGAACCATCAGGAATCATGTGTTTTGCACATCACTGAACCCTTGATATGTAGCCCAGAATAGGAACTCAGTAGATATTTTTTAAAATATTCATTTTAGGCTCTTGGTCTAAGCATTTTATATACTTTATCTCATTTAATCCTTTCAATAACCATATGAGGCAGGTACTGTTAGCTCCATTTTAGTGAAGAGATAACAGAAAATTAGATAGGTAACTTCCCAGGGTCACTATACGTAAAATGTTCCTTAAAACTCCTCTTCCTGAGCACCTCATCATTATGCTTCTGCAACCTGTTACATGCAGCCAGCTTTTTATTTTTCAATATGCAGGCTATAAAGTGTGTTCTAGTTCCTTCTCTTCATTTTCTTCTTCCTCCTTTTGTTAATAGTTCATGTCTTGTTTTTTTAGGCCTTCAGTGCTCATAAGCATTTCATTACCCAGTGAGTTGGAAAAATAAAAGGCGATGAAGCTCACATAGCTGAGCAAGGAGTCTATGCTCCAAACACCAAGAGGAGGGTACACCCTCCCCTCCCCTCAGGCCACAATCGGTAGCCTCGGTACCCTAGACTCTTTCATTTAAAATTTTTAAATATTGAATTTAATTTTCTTTTAAAATACACTTTATTTTTTAGAGCAGTTTTAGGTTCACAGCAAAAATGAGCAGAAAGTACAGAGAGTTCCCACATACCCCCTCACACACATACAGAGTGGTGCATTTGTTACCATCGATGAACCCACATGGGCTCATTCATTTTTATGCTGTATAAAACCATCTGGGATCATGTATTTGCCCAGTTTCAGCTACCTTGTGTTAAGAGTCCTCTTTTGACCTGCAGTTAAAATTAAAGTCTCTGTTTTTTTGTCAGCATTCATTCTGTTCTTAACATGCTGCAGTAAAGTTCACTTACCCCTGAACTTTGACCGTTCTAGCACGTTTCAGCGTTTGCATGCTCAAAACCAAGCAATTAACTTTAATACTGCATTTTTAAAGGAACTCAGGTACAATCTTTGGAAGCCACAAAGGGTCACACTGTCACACTGAGTCTGAAATCTTTGTGATGCTGCTCACACTCATGGTGCTCTCTCCTCCTGCCCACCAGACCAAGGCCTGGCTCAGGTCCCACTGCAGCTGTGAAGCCTGTTCTAACAAGCTTCATCCCACAACATTTTTTTTCATCTTTGGCACCATATCTAGTATCAAACGCTTTCAGAGAAAGTCATTAACCCTCTCTGAGCTTCAGTTCTCTTATCTGAAAATGTGGATCAAAACACCTCCTGATGTGCCTGTAGATCAATCTACATGCACCCAAATGTGTCCAGGAGAGGCACAGAGTAGACAGGCAGGAAACACTGTACTCCCCATCTCCTTACTCACTCAGGGAAGTTTTCCTGGACAATAGGTGCACAGTGTGGGAGACAAAACTGTAAAATTATATGCAAATGTGCTTAGACATAGATTATAGCAAAAAAAAAAAAAAAAAGTATCTCTGTGCTACCAAGTCCTTTCTGGGTTTGTAAAGAAAGGGGACTAAGGAGTCACCAGAGCAGAGCAAGAGAAAGATAGTAGAGCTGCCAATGAAACTCAAAGAAAAAGTGGAGAACAGGGAACCATGTGGCCCAGGAATATCTTATCAATCTCCATCCATTTGTGGGCAAAGGGAAACGAAGCACAAAATGGTTACTTATCAAGACAGGCAGCCATGTGCATAACTACATGGAGACTGAGCTTCTAGCTACAGTAGACCAAAGACATGGGTGAGATTTGGACAGACAGCAAGAAAGAGGAAAGTGGTTTCTGAAGGGTGAAGACAGAGAGATCCATAACTGTAGGGAACAAAATAAAGGTATTTAAGCACTCTCACAGCATACCAAGACAATGAGTAAACTCACTTGACAGGGGTCAAGTGCCTGGAAAGTCAGAAGGAAGCTGATAGGAAATAATTTTTGAATGTCTGGTTGAGGACAATGGATTTTATCCTGCTATCAGTGGGGCGTTATTGGGAAACTTTCAGCTGGCATGTCACATGATGACTGAGATACTTGAGCAGCACACACTGCAGGGGAAAAAGGCTAGAGAGCAATTGCAAGGTTCTTACAACAGTTTTGGTAGGAGCTGAGAGAGCCTCACCTTAAATGGTTACAATGCAAATAGAGCAGAAGGAATTTGTGTTCTAAAATATTCCCATGGCCTCCATTTCTTCTGGATTCTTTCCCAATACCACTATATGGCAGACTCTAGGCGTTTAAATGTTTTTTGTAAAGTCGGTAAGCATTAAATATATATATATATATATACACACACATATACATATATATGTATATATATACATATACATATACATGTATATACGTATACATATACATGTATATGTATATGTATACGTATACATATATATATACATATATGTAAAAGAAGATCATACAATGGCCTTAATTCTGAGAATTTTTTAAAAAAAGAATTGTAAGAGAAAGAATTGGCAAACCTTCTCCATAACCCACCATCAAAGAGAGATCCAGAATATAATATAATTAATTATAAAATAACATCAAAACTGGTGCTATTCCACTCAGGAAGTAAAGAGCATAACTATGACAGCCATTGTGATTTCTTATATAGTAGACAGGCTCAGCACAGGCAGAAAGAAACAACAGCTTCTTAGCATTTGTGAGTATATTGTTCCAAAATGCAGAACAATTTTCTTCACCCTCGCTCATAGAACCAAGCTCAAGCCTCCCTCCCCTGCTCACAGTATAAACTGAACAGAGAAGTATCAATGAGTATCCAACTGAAGGGATTAAGGAGGAATATTTTGGGATGTTTCAAGATGCAGAAAAGGATCCAAACATCAGTTCTGAAATGAACGATGAAACACAGCCACCTTTGTTAAGACCCCTTCTGTGCTAAGCCCTAAGTGCCCTTCTGCTGCCATGTCACCAAATTCTCACCGTCGAAGTAGATTTGGGGATGGTTTTCATCCTATTTTATATATAAAACTATGAAGCTCAGAGACCTGCAGTGAGTGGTCCAAGATCCTAAGTGTAGAGTCAGGATTAAAATCCAGCTATCCCCCCCTCAGAGGCCTTATTTGCTTGCCTTGTATGGCACTGAATATTCTGAGACATAAGGCTTTCAAAGAGGGGAGAAGACACCTTTATGCGTGCCTGTGCTTTGCTGGCCTCATTTGAGTCTTATTTTCTGGTCCAAAACATCACAGTCCTCCCACTGCACAGATGCCTCTACCTGGCCAGTGCCTTCTTGGAAAAAGCTCTTTGGTATGGCTGGCAAGACTTCGGAACTGCATGTTTCTGTGGAAAAAAAAAAAGTCTGAGTTAAGAATTTATTCTCACTCAGACTCAGCCCTTTGGCCTGAATGCAGAGTAGGAAGCCCAAGTCCCTGAAGTCCAGAGAAGAAAGAGCTAAGCCAGGATGACCATTCAACAAAGAACACCCTTTATTGAAGTAATGAACAGAATCTTTGCTCCTTTGCTGAAGGTGACCCCTCTACTTGAAAAACTGTTTCCCCCACTTTCCACCTGGCCAACTCCTGCATTCATAAGTCTCAAGTCAGAAATTGCGTGCTTTCCTCTGACACCACGCTTGCCCTTTAGGTGACTTCTCTCCTGCTGAACTGTGAGCTACTTAAGGTCAGTATCTCGTTTTACTTTACTAAGAATCCCCAATGCTGTAAACTTCATAAATGTTAAGTAGATAAATGAACAAAAGTGTCCAATCCAAGCCTTTGTGGGGCGTATCAGAGTAGGGTTTAGATCTGGAGTACAGAGAGGGCCAGACATCTCTTACTTGACTCCAGAAACCTCCCCCTCCTTTGTCACCCCTCAGAATTTGATGCTTTCTCATTGGTAGCAATGATAACAGAAATACCTTAGGAGATTCACCTTTGTCTGTAAAGTGGGGAGTGTCAAAGAAGTTCAGCTCCTTGCTTTGGGTTCATGCTTCATTCTAGGAGGCTGAGAGCTGAGGCTCTGCCCTGGTAGGTTCCTAGTAGAAAAGAAGGACGGTGCAGCTTCAGAATCCCACCTGATTATATTTACTTCAGGTGGTTATGGCTAAGAGCGCTCTTGGTTGAGGAACAAGAATCAGAGGATGCTTCTTTCCCATTTGACAGTATATATCTATCAATGTAACCTTCTTGAGTTAATCCCAACGTCTCTGAAGTATAATTTAGATGCAGCCCAGAAAACCTGGTGCCAGCCCTGAGCTGACACAGTGTGGATGAGAAGGCAAACACTGGGGAAGGAAGTTCATCTCTCTGCAGGATACTGTAGGTAACTGAGTGTGCATGCGGCTACCTGCTCCAGCCTGGCCATGCCCTGTTCAACTTTCCACTAAATGTCTCTTCTCTGCGCCAACTTCTGAGGGTTGGACAGAAGCCAGGTGCTGCTGCAACCATGAAGACCTGTTATTTGCCCGCTTGGGCTACTCTCCTTTTGGAATCCTCACCTGCAGGTGACTCCTATGCTGCACAGCTGGCTCAGGGTGACGGTGAAGCCTCCTGTTCACAAAGCTCCTGGGTCTCTGTGGGGCGCTGCTGCCCTGGGCTCCTAATCTGTGTGCTCTCTCTCTTTACTCTTTACCTAAGGATTCATGAATCATACGTGAAGCAAATTGGCAGCAGGGATTGGTGGCTGGACAGACCCAAAGTTGAAGTCCCTAATCTTACACTTGCACAAGTTGTTGTTGTACCTCTGGGCCCTAGTTTCTTTATCTATACAATGAAGCTAAAAATCTCTACCTTGCAGGTTGTTGTGATGATGAACGCTGTGGTTCTCAATCTTGGATGCACATTAGAATTCCATGGGGAGCCTTAAAATGCCGATGCCTTGGCTCTACCCAATCAGTCTTTGGAGAGTAGACCCAGGCATCCGTATTTTGAAGCTTCCTGAGTGATTCCTAATTGTACCCTAGGTTGTCACCACTGGATTACAGACAATATATATAACCTCAGTGACCTACTGCTTTCAGAATAGACTATACCATTAATAAATGATACCAATATTACTATGATATTATTGCTACTCCTAATCTTCCTTCTGCCAAGAAAGGAAGTATGGTTATGGGGCTGAAATATCCAAACTGTAAATTACAGAGCACATATAGGTGACATCACTAGCCTCCAGGCAGCTCAGTGAGATAACAAGAGTGACTTGAAATAGCCAGTCAGCTGTGAGGACCCCAGTTCTTTTTTTTTATTTTATTTTTTTGAGATGGAGTTTTGTTCTTATTGCCCAGGCTGTAGTGCAATGGCGTGATCTCTGTTCACCACAACCTCCGCCTCCAGGGTTCAAGCAATTCTCCTGCCTCAGCCTCCTGAGTAGCCAGGATTACAGGTATGTGCCACCATGCCCGGCTTATTTTGTATTTTTAGTAGAGATGGGGTTTTTCCATGTTGGTCAGGCTGGTCTCAAGCTCCCGACCTTGGGTGATCCACTTGTCTCGACCTCCCAAAGTGCTGGAATTACAGGTGTGAGCCACCGCGGCCAGTCCCCAGTTCTTTAAAATATGTGCATGCCATCTCTCATGTCCCTGCCTCACCCAGCCTGAGTCTGTGCCAGCAGGAACATTTCAAGTTAAATCCCAGTGCCCTCATTTCCAGTACTGATTGTCTCCTGGGAGGCAGCTGTCAACTGGTGCATCCCAAGTTACCTTTGCTCTGCAGTAAATGGATGAGTCACAGTTGGTCCCAGCAGCTCAAGGAACAAGGAGCCCTGGGCCATCCTGTCTGGTGTTTGAGGCTGCTGAGACAATGCCCTTGGTGCCTATGAAGGAGTCATAAAGTTGGGCTTGACTCTCTTTAAAGTTATCTTAGTTTGCTGACTGTTTGGCTAGAGGGACTGGTGTTGAGCCCTTCCTGGCTGTATTAGGGCTTTGCATGATAAGTGTAATTAGGGTGAGAGGAGGGCAAGCAGCCTTCAGTGTCTGAGCCAGCAATGGGTCAGGCAGAGCAGTGCAGATCATTGACCTCAGTAGAAAACCCCCAAGCTGCACTTTAGATACCAGGTCCCTTCTTTTTCCAAACTAAAAATGTCCTGGGTATGGATAGCAAAAGGGCTGACTATAGGTTAACGTTGCTACTTATCCTGATTTGCAGGGCAGGGAGGGCTAGCTTTAGTTTTAAGCCAAATATTTAAATATTTCTAAAATCTGTCTACCTCTTTACCTCCAAACCACACAAGTCTGGGCCAGAATCATTAAAACATGGTGCACTTGTGCCGACTCGACGGCCACAGCCTCCCACCAGGATCCCCACATTCTCTCCTGTCTCACAGAGCAGCCAAGATAATCCATCCTCACCTCAGTAGGACCATTTCACTCCTGACGTGAAACCCTTCCATAATTCTCTGATACTATTAGGATCAAGCCTGATCCTTTGACATGGCCTCCAAGCCTAGCAGCCAGACCATCATTCTCTTGCCACCTCACATTGCTGCAGGTGGGTGGAAGGCCTCAGCTTCTCTCAACTCCAAGCTTCTTTTCCTTTTAGGTCTTAGAACCACATTCTTCCACCCACCTGGGGCACTTTTCTCAAGCATAACTCTCACCCCTCTTCAGTTTTGAGCTTAAACTTTACTTCTTTTTTTCCAGCCCCTAGAGTTCCTCACACATCACTTGAACTCTGAGTTTGGGATCCTAACACTCCTTAGGCTTTACTGTTACCCTTTGCCCAACCAGAATCTAAGTTCCATAAAGGAGGGACCCCATCCATACTCCCCATGCCACTGAATACATTTCCAATAAACTCCAAAAGTATTTGCCAATGATGAGGTTAAAGCAGTGGGTTTCACAAAGGACAATACTGTTTGCAGAAGAAACACCACATAGCAATGAAAACCCAAATGGTTACCCAGATTACGTAAGGGCCACAATCATGGGCAAGGTCTCTATCATGTGTAAGGGACAATGTGAGTTATTTTACCTATATGAAATATGCATTTTGTTGGTAATTGTCATTTTTTCAAGGAACTTTTTGCTAGGCTATTGAAAAGGTGAACAACTCAGGAGAATGGGCATTGTAGCTGACGGTTATTTAGCACCTACAGTGTGCCAGGTACAACAGCCTTATGAGGTAGGTGCTACTATTACTGCCATTTGGTGAATAAAGAAACTGCGAGGCATAGGAAATTAAGTAATTTTCCCAGTGCTATAGAGCCAATCTATTGAACTTGTATCTGCAACCAAGCACTGCTATTCCCAGGTAGGCACCCAATGTACTGTCTCCCTGTAGAACTGCTGACAACCTTCCAAAATTTAAGGTCTTACACATTTGCAGGAAAACACCATGGGATGAAGATGTGCAATAGGCTTTACCTCCCCCTTTCAAGAGGTGGAGCTCATTCATGCCTCAGAACATAAAAGGGTGGGGTTTGATTTCTCATCTTCGTGAATTATTTCTGAAGAGTTTATTGTATAATCAGTGACTAAGTAATTGTGGCCATGAGGAGATACAAAGGTGGTTCATTACAGACGGTGTAATTTTTAACTTTACAGAAAGGACCTGGGGCTCTGTGGCTTCCCATCCATCTCGTGACCTGGAATTATGCTGATCTGAAAGAGCCCTGTAACTCTAGGAAATTTGTTATCAAAGGAAGTTAGTCACAAGTCCTGTTGGCAAATGGACCCCAGGTGGCCTGCAGTGCCAGGCTGTTTCCATACCAGACTCCTGGTCTGGCCCTGACTCTCCAATGTAAAAGAAGAGCACAGTTAGATGTTATTTTAGGCCTTCCCACTTTAACTGCATTTCCTGCAAGGGCATCTGCAGGTTTTTCTTCGTTTTGCTGGTGTCTCCCATATGATTCGTGCAGAGTCACTGAATAAGGTCATTGGCCTACTAATTGCTAAAGGCATGTAGAAGCTCTGAGGGCTCGGCTCTCAACAATATCCCAATTATTAGTATGCATTGGTTAGATGTCCTCTTCCCCATATTGCATTATTGGGTTCATACTGGCTTCCAGCAGTAAAATCACTTGCTCTGTTTCTAAGCCTGGTGACAATTCTGTTGTGATTAACTCTTTTGCAACTTCTTGAACCTGAGAAATACATTGTTCTATTATAAGGAGCTCAAAAATGTATTTTTCTTCTTTATAACATGTATTTTTCTTCTTTATAACACACTTCTATGAAGTATCAGACATTTCATTTGCACTTTTTCATCTAACCTTCGAAACATCCTTGTGCATTCTTGTTGTTATTGTGTCCATTTTATAGAGGGGAATACAGAACACACAGCGTTTGTTTGTTTTGTTTTATTTTGTTTTTACGTGACTGATTTATCAAATATCACACAACTAGTAATTAGCACACTTGCTTACAAACTCAGGCAACTGGCTTCAAGCTTAACTACTTCATGCTTAACTACTGTACTGTGCTAGTCTACTTTACTTCCTTGTATTGTTTGTAACTTGAGGGATTTTATCTATTATAATTGGATCCATGACTACTTGTTTGCTTGTTGATTAAAAAAATTATGGTCCTGAGTAATTAGGATGCATTTCCCTGCATCATTCAATTTCCATGACACATATTCTTCTAACCCCAACACACATTGTGCACAACATACAGTTGGATTCAGATGTATAAACATTGGTGCGTTTTTCTTTTCATGATATAAAATTGTTCTCTTTCTTATACACAGTCACCTTACCAATTTTTTCAAGATGATCTGGAACCTATTCTTTGTAAGCCTCTTTGGAAATTAGGGGGACCTTTCTGAGACAGAAATAGTGTCTCTGATAAACATGGAATTCCAGGGAAGGTACACATAGGGTCTCAACACTGGATGGACAGTACTTATCTCTTCAAATAGTTTGGAATAATCCTTAAAACCTTTCTGGAACTGATTTTACTTCACCTTAGAAATCAACCACGTAACATGTTGGGTTGGATGAATGCATCCTATGTATCTCTTGGAGCAGCAGCAGTGCAGAATTTTCCTTCTAAGATGAATTGCAGGCTGGGACAATACCCAGACACTGGTATACAATATGGCAACCAATAAGCAGTGGAGGTAAGAGATCCAGGCTAAGCCTTGGCCTCTCCCTCACTTACTAGTCTTATGATCCTAGGCACATCCCAGCTTCTTCGAGTCTTGCTTAATATTTCTTCACAATGGGCCTGACAATACCTGCTCTCCTTCTAGACTCTTCAAAGGGTGAAATGAGATGACAGCAGAAGCTGCCAGGCATGGTGGTGAGCACACAACACCATTGGACTAAATATGGAGTCCAAACCCCACACCTCAGCAAAGCTGGTTTAGGAACACTCCAGGAAATGTCTCAACATTTTTACCGTAAGGTAATTTCTTAAAATGAGTACATTGCTAGATCTCAGATCCCCAAATTTCCAGAATATAACAGAAATGAAGTTTCAGTCACTTCACAATGAAACTGCAAAGAAACTAAATGGAAAGTAAGTGATTTGAAGACTGTCAGAGACAAAAGGAAGTAGTCTCTTAAGAATCATTTTCTTTCTTCTAATTTGGATTTTGGAGTACATTATTTAGATTCTTTTTCAAAGTCATTTAGATAACTTTTGAAAAGTTGGACTATTTAAGGTTAAACAGAGTGAAGATAGATAAAGGTTAACAATCATTTGATAACAGGACAAAAAAGTATAAATCATAGTAACTGTAACAGAACAAAATTCATTTTCCCCCCTTAGAAACAGTAACAATTACATGGAGAGAACCCAGAGAAAACACTTTAACAGTATTGTTTGCTGAAGAGAATTCCTGTAACTAAATCAAAAATATTGTTTTTGTGGGCCCTCTACCAAAGCATAGAAATAATTTTGTTATTACAGGCTCAACTTTCTAGAGATGATTTTGTGAGAGGATTTCACAAATGGTCATGTTTGTCTTTTAAAGATAAATGGTGATGAATACACTGAGAACACTACAATTCTCAGGGTATGTGCGAGTCTCAGACTCAGCACCTTCATGACCTGTTTCTTTCTCCTGTGAGAGTTAGGAATCCCTCCTTCGTGTCTGTGCTATTGCTTGGACATGAAAATTTACTTTCTGTCATGTTGGGTAGTGGAGCTGGCAGAGGTAGACACCATCCCTCTCGGCCTTCCAGCCATTTGCCTTCTTCCTCTCTCTGCAGAAACACATCAGTAGACCACTGCTTTCAATATTTCGGGCTTCTCAAGAGACTATTTTTGTTGTTTATGACTTACAATTCATTAGAAGAAGGTGAAAGATAATTCTGTGCCTCCATGGCTATTTAACTCCTTGAGAACTGTTTGCTTATGAAATCAAGCAAGACTGGAGAGGGTGCTCTGTGACAGAAAGAGGCCCAGGAAAAATGATTTTAACCGGCAGAAGATATCTCTGCTGGTATGCATTCATTCATTCATTCATTCATCCATGAAATACTGATTGAGTGCATATTAACAGGCAAAGATCTGTGCTAGTAGCCGTGGTGATCAGAGCCAGGCCCACAGTAAGGCAAGTGGGACACTCATCCCAGGGGCATCATTTAAGGGGACACACACACACAGAAAAAACAGGAATCAATATAAATTTTTAAATATTGCAATAATGTAATATTTTAAGAAATCAAAAGTAATGCCAAAAAAATTTGTGATGAGCAAAATATCAAAATTTCTAATAAAGACAGAATCAGTAGCAGTGCTATGCCAGGCTATACTAGTGCCTGAAGCAAAAGAGAAAATTGAAAGGAAAAGGGAAAGTAGAAGGAAAGAGACTGATCCTGTTTTTATTTATAAGGTTGATATTTTTTTCAACACAGATTTTGCACGCATTTTTTAGAGTGTTGCATTAAAATGTTATTTATTTTGACTGGATTTTTAGGGGCCCTTTTAAATTGTTTGTCTGAGGCAGACACCTCAGTGGGCTCACATGAGTCCCAGTCCTGATGGAAAGGCAGAGCTGCTGCCCTTCAGAAGTTTATAGTAATAATGGGAGTGCAACATGCACTCAACAAATTACTGTATTCCAAGGTATAAAGTGATACATACAAGGAGAGAGGTTATGGATAAATAGCATGGGCAGTAACAGGAAGGAGAGTGTATTTCTACCTAGGGGTCAGTGAAGGTTTTGGAAGAGATTATGTTTAAATGGGACCTTACTGTGTTCTGGCTGGCGATTAAGAGACAGAAGACTCCAGAAACCAAATCAAGTTTTTAAATGAAGAAAGAAACATCACCAAGTCAGAATACAGGAAGGGAGCTCACAGGCTATAAATGAAGGTGTGCCAGGTGTAGATGAAAGGGTGTGTTTATAGGGTGCAGAATGTATCTGGGAATCTTTCCTGTGGCAAAGGAGAAGGCCTTGTAGAGGTGGATTCATTTTACAACCACCTTATATAAACAAGACCCTTCTTTCCAGTTCTCTGGATAGAGACAGAAGCCAGTGTGGAAACGAGTGAATAAATCATGCTTGTGAATGATGAAGGAGGGGTCTTGTATCTAAAAGATGTCTTCATTCATCAAGTAAAATCTTGCCTCAAAGACTGATCTCTGACACAGCAAGCAGCATTCTGCCATGGTCAAGATGCATGCCAATGACAAAAATCTTAAGGTAGAAAATCAAATTGTCTTAAGCAATGGTTACATAAAAGCAGAGGAGAAAGCAAAATCTTCTACAAATTAATATCCAAGATTGGATCAGGGCTAAACTAGCAGGTTTGATTCTGAATCTTGTAATTCATTCAGGGCCCACCCTCCTTTATTTACTACTAACCACCTAGAGGTTCACAAACAGAGATTCTGGGAAGTTGTTTTGACCTAGTTCTCTGTTTTGAATAAGAGGAATCATTTGTGAATCTCTACCAACCCAGCTGGAGAAGGAGCAGAAAGAAGGTTCCTACTATGCAGAGTGAAAGGGAGTGTTAGCAAGAGTCAGAAGAGATCACCTGATCCACAAAAAGTCAAACCTAGGCTGCTGAGCAAACAATGAATGGTCACTATTAACAATTATTTGTTAGATTAGGAAATGAACAGCACAAATCCTGCAGATTGCATTTTTCTAAAATTAGCTCACAATCACATAATATTTAACAGAGAGGAGGAGAAACAAACCACCTGAAGATAAAATTGATGGCATTCTATGTCCCAAAAGACATTCACAATCCTCCAGGAGGAGTGAAGTTATTCACTGTCCACTGGGTGACTTCGAACCCATATTGTTAAAAGCTTTCCCTCACCTGGAGGCTGTACTTTCTCAGAAAACCAAATAATCAAGTTACCAGATTAGAAAAACAGTAACAATCTGTTTTAAGAATGTAAAAGTTTTGGCCTAAACTGCATTGAGGTACTTACTCTTAGCAGAGTGATAGGAAATAGTTTTTCATAGACTCAAAGGAGGTGAGTATTGAAAGGGGACATGGACATCACTAGCCCAGCGGTGGTACAGCTGTGGAATACCTTCTCCAGGGGAGGCCCATCAGTTCCCCCAGCATATAAAAGAAACCGAAGGGAGCTGCTCTGGCCAAAGTCAGGGAGGGCCTGGAAACCTCAAATCACAGCTTTTGCCTTACTCTAAATAAGCCAGTGTAAAATCAAACCAAACAAAACAAAAAAGGAGGAGAAGAAGAAAAATACCCAAGGAACCAAAGCCCCAAAGGTTTGGATGATTTGCTCAAAGACACACAGGTGTAAGGGATAGGTTTGGGATACAGCTCCTGACTCCATGTTCTAGCTTTTCCTGCTGTGCCCACAGATAGGATATCATTTGGATGATGCCATTTCTCTTTGCAGTGTGTGTGCTCACAGAACCCACCTGGTGTATCTGTAAGGCACACTGGAGTAATGGGCAGAGGCCATTGGTCCTTGGGGATTGGGTGGTTCCAAGCCTGGCCTAGCCACCCTGAGGGGCAAGAGACATTTTTCTCTCCATACACCTATAACCCATCCCTGTGGGGAACATGAGCTGGGAAGCTCTAAGCTATGTAATCTGGCTACCTACTCTTCCAGAGAAAAACAAGAGAGGAAAAGATTTTGGCCTGATCATGCTCTAACTGTCTTCAGTGCTCATCATGTACTGTTTTCTACACTTGCTTAGCAGCAAGATCTACTCTGCACCTGGAACAGGGCTGTGTGCTAAACCACATCAGCAGAAGTTGGCTGTGGGGATTGGGAAAGACGATGGATGCCAAATGTCTAGCATGGTGATGACAACAAGAGAGAATGAAGAACATTCTCTCCCACCTCCTCACCCACCCCTAGAACTGTGACCAATAGTAGAATGTAAACCACAAGGGGAACATCAAAGCTGACTTCCAGTAAACCAGGATTATCTAAACGTAGCTTTAAGGAGAAAAGTTTTGTCTCTTTCAACTAATACAAATATATTTAATATTTGAGATATTGGCTAAATCCACCCTTAATATTGTTTTAAAAAGTTAGAGCAGTAACAAACCACAAATTGAGAGATGTGCAGGCTTCCTCAGATGTGCCAGCTTGGCTACACTACTTACTTTGTGGACTTTCTGCTCGGAGATTAACTGTAACCGTTTCATTTCATTTCACACTTTCCCATTTAAAATGGTATGTCACTGAGCTAATGCACTTAGCATAGCTATTTCCTGTTTGGTTTTCCTTTTCTATTTAAATACTGTAAAAGGTATTACAGTATTCCCTTTGTGGGCTTTAATCAGTAATTCTAATTTTATTGTGTAAACTTACATAACCAGTGACCTGCAAAGGCATCTGCTTCTAGCCAGTTGTGTGACCTTAGAAAAATTACTTCTCTCTCTTGGTCTCAGGTCTTACTTGAAAAAAAAAAAAAAATAGGGTTAATAATGCCCCCACTGTTAAGACAACTTATTGTTGGGAAGATTGAGATCATGTGCTTACATTTCTTAGCATATAGGCCCCCTTCACAGATTCTTGTAGGAAGCTAAAAGAGTAATAATTCAAATTGTGAATGTGCTAGAACTATTCTAAATGCTTTCTGCACACTTACTTATCTTCTCAAGGACACTGTGAGCTAGAAACTATGATTTTTCCCATTTTACAGAGGAAGCAACTGATACATAGAGAGGTTAAAGAACTTGCACACAGTCACTTACAAGTAAGTGGGGTCAAGTTCATGTAGTTGGTTCAAGAGATTAACATTTTGGGATGATTTCATATGTCTGTGATTCATAAATTTTTGTGAAAGAAAGCCAGCTTCTCTTTTAATATAGTCAAAGTGCTGGACAGAAGTTTAACAATTCTATTGGTGTAGCCTCTTTTCTCAAGAATAATACTAGATTCAAACCAAGTCAGATAAATGGCTGCCTAGGCACCTTCCCATTCTCTACTAAATGTCCTCTTAATTTAACCAAAGTCTCAGAGAAAACCAAAATCCGTCCTTTGAGTTTCAGATGAATTGCCTCACATTCCCATCTGAGGGAGGCTTGCACCCCTTTTGCCTCCTGGATTCTAAATGGAGAGGAAAGGTGTGCCTTTCCATACTGCTGGTCAAGTCCCAGTTCTTTCCACAGAAATATTAAATCTATGTATAAATATGTGTATCACCACCACATTGTCCACTGTGGACTGTGGGCTTTCTCTAACATGTGGATCTGAATGTCAAAAATTCAGTCCCCTTCCTTGATTTACACACACACAAATCTTTATCCATTCTGTTTTGTAATTTATATGTACTTTAGATCCTTTGCTGAAGACTTGAATAAATAGAGGGATTTATATGATACCAATTCCAACAAATTAAAACAATTTAAAATTGATGTTATATAATTTTTTTCCCTCAACTGGGGCCTGTACCAGGTGGTTCAACACTCTCTTCACCTTTCTGCCCAGATCCTCACTAATGAAAAATAGTACACTTTCCTTTTCTCACGCCGAGCAAGCCAACCCTGTCTTTCTCTTATCTTTTCCTTCCATAACTTTCCTTAGGCTTTTTTGCTCAACTCTTTGCATCAGGCTGGCTCATCAATGTAGGAGAAATTCTGAAGCCAGTTGCTTAGATAGTATGTTTTCTTAGATGGCATTAAGATCGTCCACAACTGGAATAAGTAATGCATCTCTGAGACTGACCAATGCTGACAATTACATAGCAAGTTTCAACATCCCATTTTAATTCTCTCTTACAACTCAAGCCAACTGTCTCTTGTCCTTTGTTCAGAAACCCAGGGTGCAGGATTCATTAACCCTTAACTAATATTCCATTCTAGAGTTTGTGGGCTTCTTGGTTTCAACATTGTTTTTAATTTTCTCCAACCCTTGAGGCCACTGACTGGAGGTGAGGAGATAGAAAGTGAGGCAAGAGAAGCGGTTACCTGGGAAGACTCTCAGCACTATGGGCATGGGAAAGAAAGAGCACTGATGAAAGGACCAAGGGCAGAGTTTAGGTGGCACCATAGAAGGTGACTCAGAGAAGGGACCATGGCAGAGAGAGGCTCAAACTTGACTTGGCAGGGAGCCCTGCAAGAGTAATTTTCAATTTTCAGTAACTAAAAATTAGGTCCAGGTCTGCCCTGTTTTACGTTTTGCTAACGTGCAGCAAGTTGCCGTTTTTCTTTCCTCCATCCCTTTGATTTCATGATCAGCATTTCCAATTAATACTTGTTTAGCACCAGGCGTTGGGTAGATATTTGGAGAATAGACTGACAAGAAAATGCCGGCAACCTGCCCTGGAAACTTTTGGAGATGGCTCCTGATTATTCTGGTGCTGCAGTGCTGGGTAACTTCAAAGCAAGTGCGATAGCCGTTCTGCCCAGATTCAGTCCCAACCAGCTTCTTACTGGGGGAAAGAAACACACAATAGGAATGAGTCAAATTTCCAGTTTTGCCAAATACGTGGACTTCGGCACACAATAAAAATGTGTTTATAAAAGTTAAAAATGCCTTAGGAAGGTGTACACTTACAAAGTAGAAAGCTGTTCAGCCCTAGTCCTGCCAGCCCTGAGAACGCGGACATCCTGATCCTGAAGGATGGTGCCCGGGGGCAGTGAGATCTTCCAGCAACACTTCAGAATGGATGCCATCAGCTGGCTTCTCCTCAGGGAAGAAATTTTGCCATCAAAGAAAACTATTTCCTCTCATTTAATTATGTGGATTTTTGCTAAGTTAAATGCACTAAGAGGCTGGGATCCAACATTTACAAAGGGGAAATCTCAGACTCCTCTGTTTTCTGCTGGTCTGTGCTTCCTTGAAAACAGACACTGGGCAATGGAAAATGTGGTAAAAGTTTTAATGCTCATGCTAAAAGGAAAAACATCTTTCTTTTCCTTTACGTTGGCCAGCCACACCTGGCAAGGCAAAGAACAGCTGAGTGAAAAGTCACTTGTGCGAAATTCGGCCAAGCTGTCAGTTGAGTTTAGCAAGTAACT
Source organism: Plecturocebus donacophilus (assembly GCA_004027715.1). Taxonomy (NCBI): domain Eukaryota; kingdom Metazoa; phylum Chordata; class Mammalia; order Primates; family Pitheciidae; genus Plecturocebus; species Plecturocebus donacophilus. The sequence goes on from PVKP010001007.1 coordinate 27,948, forward strand.
ACTTGGAGACAAAAAAAAAATTAGGGGAAAGAACCTCATCTTCAAATATATTTCATTTTTGGTGTTCAAATATATGTGTGTGTGTGTGTGTGTGTGTGTATGAAAAGGAGTAGATTGAATTCACCTTCAAAGAAATGTTCTCAAGAAAATATCCCAAAGCATACCATTTTAGTTTACATTATATTAATTCTTGACATGAAATGGGAGAAAATGAAAAGTAATGAAAACCATTTTCTATAAAGTAGAACATATTTGTTCTAAAATTTCCAATGTGATGCCAGTCCTTTATGAAACTGGAAAAAGAAGGAGGCAGAAAAGAAGGACATCTAACAATATCTACGTCTTTTCTCTAATTCAGCCACACAGGGATTTACATGTTGTTCTTTGCTTGATCCCAAAACATGTGTCCGCAGGTGGGAAAAGAAATCTGGTTGTAGGAAGAGGGGAAAATTCTACCCGTAGCTTTTCCACATGATTTTATTAAAAAACCATTTCACTTTTTTGGAAACAATTTTTTTATATGAAAAATAGAAACCGTGGATGGTTTATAACAGTTTCTGATAGTCACATGCCTTGGGACTGCATTTACAAAGGTGAAGGGATAGAGATGTTTCTGTCTGCTCTCGGGTGAGTGGGGCAGGGACTGTGTGGCACCACCCCAGCACTGTCACTTCCCTGTCTTAGTGCCCAGGGCAGCTTGGGATGCTTCTGAATTTGTACATAATGCCTGAAGTCTGCAAAAGCTTTCTCTAACATTAAATTCCCTAGTCAACTCATAGGCCCCTTTAAACGGTGAACAAGACGACCCTTGTTCTGGAAATCTATCTATCTTGCCAACACACACACATATATACAAAAACACAACTGTTGGGCAAATAAATCTTTCCAGAGAAAATAGATTCCTTTCCAATTCAGTCAACTGTACTGAGCTGGAAAGCAAGAAATGTTATTTTTCCAGGACGAAGGAAAGACAAGATCTCTCCTTGTTTACCCTGTCTAGCCCATTTCAAAAGAAGGCCAGTTTAATGCTTTCATTAAAAAAAAAAAATCTCAAGTGTTGTTTATCAGAAGACACTTGGTTCCTTTCAGGCTGTGAATCACACACTGAAGCTCTGTGTTTTTTTTCCTTTGACCTAAGATATACATGGCAGGACTGACTTGCCTGCTGCTCTGGAGATGTCAAAAGTATCAGGAGTGGGAAGGACAGAGTCTGGTGATGTGGAATTCTTTGCTATTGGCCAGCCTCCTGATTGCCAGCCTGTGTCCCACCCCAGTCACTGAGCATGAAAGATGGAGCTTATGAATTGATCCCCACTTCATTCAAGGCCACACACATTCTCCATGCTTACTTCTCCATATTCCCCATAATTTGAGAGCCTGGATGATCCCCTTGGAGAGTGAGAAAACATGGAGTTATAATGTTCCTGGCTGAGGAGCATGGATAGAATATAAATTAGACACAATGCTTGTCTGTTCCCTGAGATGCTCTTTAGAAACTTAAAGTTCAAAGTCTCAAGGAAGTCCTAACTACAGCGACAGTAACTAGAGTCTGAGGATTCCAGCTTCCTGGTTCCTCAACATAAACACAGGCTTCACATGTAAAGCTTGTAGCATATAGTTGTCCAGTAAAAATTTCTGTTTCTATTTTTTTCACCAAAAACTTCCTATTTGCCATTAGATATGGAAGGGAAAGGTAATAATTTCATTTATTTTCATTACTTCCAAGCATCATTAGTTCTTATCTTACCCAATTTGTGGTTGCCATAAGCTTATGCAATTATACACATTTCTTCTCTGCCTCATCCCAAACCTATTCCAAACAGAATAGTCTAATATATGGCTGCTGGGTCACAATGGCACTTGAGCCAGAGCCAAATGGACAAAAAAATGCAAAATATCTTGTTAGTAACTATATCGATTACATGTTAACAAGACAATATCTTGTATATACTGGATTAAATTCAATACATTATTAAAATCAATTTGACCTAATTCTTTTTACTTTTTTAATATGGCTACTAGAAATTTAAAATTACATGTGTGGCTTGCACTATATTTCCATTAGACAGTGCTGGTGTATACTGCTCTGTGAAATACACAATTAATAAGGTAATAATTGAAGGTAAGGGCCTACAATAATAACCTTTATGGCACATTTACTATGTCTGGCATTTTATATGATTTTATTTCATCCTAATACAATTTATGAAAGGTAATTATTATTAGCCCATTTGTTGAAAGTATCCTGCTTAAAATTTTATAGGATGCTAACAGAACTGGTATTTAAATTCTGGGTTTCTGGCATTAAAATACATGAGCTTTACAGTCTGAAATGATGTCTCTTAAGTATTCTTTATCTCTCTTAAAAAAAAATTCCCAAGAATGCTGACCAGGAAAAAATAGGAGTATCTAACTCCTTTAGTTCCTAATTATAGCTTTCAAATTTTGATACTCAGAAAATCAGCATTATATATATTTTTATTGTTGAGAAGGAATAATAATAGAAATGTTTATCTCTAACCTATGAATTTAAACTGGAGAAAATTATGAATTAAGCTTCTGTCTTTCCTAAACACAGAAGAAAATGGAAATTTATTTGATGGGAAATAAATTATTATTCATTGAGCACCTACTATTTCCATCCATGTCCCATAAATGCCCTATTTTTAACTAGTCCAAAATGGAAAACATCATCTTTATTCCCAAACCGGCTCCTCCTCATTCTACGTTCTCTATCTTAAGTAGAGTCACCTGAATCTACATACTCACCTACACCAGAAACCTCATTCTTTTCTCATCTTCTCTCATTTCTTTACCCTTCTTTCTATCTTGCAGTTTATAGAACACAGGTATTTTTTTTTTCGAGTTGGAGTCTCACTCTGTTCTCTGGCTGGAGTTCAATGGCACCAACTCAGCTCACTGCAACCTCCACCTCCTAGGTTCAAACGATTCTCATGCCTCAGCCTCCTGAGTAGCTGGAAATACAGGTGTACGTCACCATACCTGGCTAATTTTTTTTTTTTTTTGAGACAGAGTCTCACATTGTTACCCAGGTTAGAGTGTAGTGGTGCCACCTCGGCTCACTGCAACCTCCATCTCCCGGGTTCAAGCAATTCTTTTGCCTCAGCCTCCTGAGTAGCTGATATTACAGGTGTGCACCCGGCTAATTTTTTGTGTTTTAGAAGAGACAGGTTTCACCATGTTGGCTAGGCTGGTCTCAAACTCCTGACCTCAGGTGATCCGCCCACCTCACCCTCCCAGAGTGTTGGGATTACAGGCATGAGCCACCATGCCCAGCCAGAATACAGATATTCTTACTTTGCCTGAGCAGTACAGATTGTGCTTCCCAGTGGCTATGCCAAGTTCTTCTTCTTACCAGCAGAGCATATTCCCATATCCCCCAGCACATGGAGTTATTCAGCTTGCTAATGCTCTCCAAAAAGGCATAAAATTATATCTCATTATTATGTTAATTAACTGAGCTACTTATGATTTGTTTGCTTTTTGGGTTTATTGCTTTGTAAATTGCCTGCTCATATACTTTGCCCATTTCTCTAATGAAGTTGCTATCTTTACCTTGTTTGATTTGACTTCTTATTTGATGTGGCCTCTTCATGTATATTCTGGATAGGAATGTCTTGTCTTGTTTGAACATTGTCTCTGTTCCTATTTTTAAATATGTTTCTAACTTTATCCTTGTCATGTGTCTTTTTGTATAATAAAAAGTTAATTTTGATATATATCAATAATCAGTGTTACACTATATGACTTTTTTGAAGTTTTTAAGTTTTGCAATGCTCTACTGCCCCAACATTATATACATTTTTAGAACAAATTTATTCTGAATTTCAGACTAGAATTTTGATAGAATTACATTGTACTTACTAGATATATACGGAGAGGGTTAACATCTTTATGATATTAATTCCTCCCATATAACAATAAGAAATATTCTCATTCACTCAGATTTTTTCTGTATTATTATAATATTTAAGTTTTTTCAAGGGGTCTCTATGTTTCTCATTTAATTACCAGATATTTTTAGTTGTTGTTGCTATTTTAAGTGGTATCTTGCTTTTAAAAAAATAATACTTGATAGTTACTTGCTGTTGGAAATGCTCTTATAGTTTCATCAGATGTCCACCAAGTTTTTATTGTTTACCTGTTGATTCTGTTGTTTCTTCTGAGTAGATGAGTGTATCATCTGCAAACACTGACAGTTAATTTCTTCCTTTCCAATCATCTTTTTTCTCTTCTTTCCTTCGTGGGCTAGGATTTCCAACAGTATAATATTGGTTGTGTTATATAGTGACGTATCACAGTGAGAATACTTATCTTAACAGGAATGCACTTAAATTTTCTCCATTAACTATAATGTTTGCAAAGGTTTTGGAACATAACGAAAATCCATTTAGGGGAATTAAAGAAATACTTTTCTACTCTTTGCTAAGAGTTTTTTTTTTAAATCATAAATAAGCAAAGAATTTATCAAGTACTTTTTCTGCATCAGTTGAAATTATTATAAGATATTAAAAATTTTAATTTACTAATGTTCTTAATTTTATTGGTAGAATCCCTAATAAGGAATCATTCATTAATCAAGCTGCATTATTTTAAAACATACTGTTGGATTCAATTAGCTAATATTTGAAGTTTTTTTATTTACTTGATTAAGAGAAAAGGGGCTATAATTTTCTTTCTTTCTTTGTCAAACACCATCTTTGTAAAATGCCCATCTGATTACATCAATATCATAAAATGAACTCAGCAGCTTTTGCTCTATCTCTTTTGGAATAACTTAGAATACAGATGAGAATTTGTTGTTCCTCAAGATTGGATAGAATGCACCTGTAAAACCATTTGGGCCTACAATTTTTTGAGAGGAGTGGTCATTGATTACATTTAATCTCTAAGATGTGTTGGTTTAGTCAAGTTCCTATTCTTTATGTCCATTTTGGCATTTAATATTTTTTCATTTTGATTAGGTTTTCAAAATGTTTATATTTTAGTAAGTTCATATCCCTCTTCTAATATTTCAATGTTTGTTTTGAAAATGATACCTGTCAATAGAGAATTCAAATAATATAGAAAATTTTAAAGAAAAAATAACAAAAATCAACCCCAAATCCTATGCCCCAGAAATAATCATAATATAAACATCGATATATATAGGTATTTTTATAGCAGACATCTTTCTATGTACAAAATTATAATAATAACAATAGAAACACATATAGTACTTATTATTATATACAGATGCTGTATTAGTCTATTCTCAGATTGCTATAAAGAAATACCTGAGACTGGGTAATTTACAAGGAAAAGAAGTTAAATTGGCTCATGATTCTGCAAGCTGTACAGGAAGCATAGCAACTTCTGCTTTTAGAGAGGGCTCAGGAAACTTACAATCATGGTGGAAGGCAAAGGGGGAATGAGTTGTCTCACATGGTAGGAGCAGAAACAAGAGAGACAGAGGGGAGGTGATACACTTTGAAACCATCAGACCTTGCAAGAACTCACTCATTCACTTATTACCACAAGAATAGCACCAAGAGGATGATACTAAATTATTCATGAGAAACTGCCCCAACAATCCAATCACCTCCCACTAGGCCTCACCTCCAACACTGGGGATAACAACTGAATATGAGATTTGGGTGGAGACACAGATCCAAACCATATCAGATACTGATAGAAGAATTATATACATATATAGATAGAATGGATGCTTAGAAAGCTAAATGATGGATAGATAAATATATAACCCTGCATGTATTTCTATTATAAGACCCACAAGAACTTTTTCTTTTACATTTAATGATTACAAATATATCCCCCACAGCATTCTGCACTCAGTGAGAGTGGGAACCGTGTTCCATGCGTCAGGCTGGTTTCTGGCATTGATTCCAAGCTTATAGGATGTTTATTGAATGAGTGAGTAAATGAAGAACATGCAGTTCAATGTGTAAACATTGTTCAAGCAATGACGTAAGTTTTGCTTATGTAATCCTTCCCAGCTCCTTGAAAAGAAAATGTATCGTCCCCATTTTTCAGTTGAGGAACTGAAGTAAGAGGAAAGTAATTTGTCCAGGGCCTAAAGAACAACCTGCTGGATTCTGGCATGGGGTCTGTCTGATTCTGATACCTCCCACCCTCCGCTTTCCACTATATCACACTGATACTGAGAACAAATATCCCAAGAGGTTAAAAAATATATGACGAACCTGCAGTTTCTTCATTGAAAAAATATTTATTAAGCTCCTCCTAAACACCACGTACTGGGATAGGAACTGAGTTTCAGTGACTTCTACCCAGGGTGCCTGTGTTGTATCCCAACAAAGCAAACAAACAACCTTATGGTTATGCTGTGTTCTGGAGTGTGTTGTGTGAGTGAAGGGAGAAGTACCAGAAAGAAGATGGTTCCAAGAGGCCTCCTATGTAAAAGCAGGAAAATAGAAGGCAAGCAGTTGGAGGAGCCAGGGACCATGCTCCAGGCCAACACAGGCCCAGCAGTTGGCGTGACTAAAAAAGGAGGGCCCTGTAGGAGACACAAGCAGCCCTACTTAGAAAATAGCACCCACTTTGGGCCTACCAATTAGGGAACAAAAGGCCCTCTCTGCTGACCAATTAGAAGAAGGTTCTGTTTCATCTTGCTGACCCAGCCCCAAGCTGCATGCACCGCACCGCAGGGGCCAAACAAGAGTGGGTCTCAGCCCCCACTGCACCTGCTTATCTGGGTGCCCTTGTCAGAGCAAAATCTACATCATCACCCAGCTCCCTGGGAGAAGCTCTCAGTAGGGCAGCCCTCATCATAGCTCGCTTTATTTAAGGCCACTTTAACAAGTCATTAGAACAGATTCTGGTTGGTTTTATGACATCTGCCTCCTAAGGTTAACAAATATGTCAATCAAGAGGATTATAATACAAGGAGGAAAAGGAGACAGGGTAGGTCATTTTCCGGTGACTTTCGTATTTACAGAAATCCCAATTAAGAACTTTAGATTCTTTTTTTTTTTGAGACAGAGTCTCACTCTGTCACCCAGGCTGGAGTGCAGTGGCACAATCTCGGCTCACTGCAACCTCTGCCTCCCAGGTTCAGGTGATTCTCCTTCCTCAGTCTCCCTGGTAGCTGAGATTACAAGTGCCTGCCCCCATGCCTGGCTAATTTTTGTATTTTTGTAGAAACAGGGGTTTCACCATTTTGGCCACGTTGGTCTTGAACTCCTGACCTCAAGTGGTCTGCCTGACTCAGCCTCCCAAAGTGCTGGGATTACAGGAGTGAGCCATCGCACCCAGCCAAGAATTTCAGATTTCTTAACGTTGTTTTAAAACACCACCAAGAAGCTATATACACTGGAGAAGAGTGTGTTTAAAAACAAATTTTTATGCCCTGTTGTTTCTCTTCATTAAAAATTTTAAATCTTTGTTTTGAAGTTTAACATGCACACAGAAAAGTGCACAAATTTTAAGTGTATAGCTCAATGAATTTTTACAAAATGACTACATCCAAGTAATCAGCACCCAAGTAAAAAAACAGAGTTATTACTAGCATCCAGACCCTTTCGTATCTTCTTTCAACCACTGCTCCCTCTTCACAGGTAACCTCTGCTCTTAACTGCTAACATCTCAGGCTCACTTTGCCTTTTTGTTAACTCTACATGAATGGAATAATTTAGTGGGTTCTCTTTCCTATCTGGCTTCTTTTCCTCAACCTTACATTTGTGAGACTGATACATGCTCTTGCCAGAAGCAATAGTTCATTTATTCTCATTGCTGTATAGTATGCCCTTATGGGAATGTATTACAAATCACTTCATTTATTTTACTGTTGATGGACATTGGATCATTTTCAGTTTAGGGCTAATGTGAACAGTTACCGGCCTGTTTTTAATGTTTGATTGCTATTAACATACCCCTGCCAAAAGGTGTACCATATGTGAATATGAAATTCAAGGACTGAAAAATTGCTGTGGCCATAGGAAGCAAAAATAACTGTAAAGGATCTTTTATCTTGGTTAGAAAACTTAAAGATATGTTACTGTATAAAGCAATTATATACTGTATAAGCAATTATATGCAGTTCATTGCATAATGACAGTAGTCATTAGACAGTGAGAAGTAAACAAGATTGATTAATTTCCAGGTAAAGAATAGGGGTCTATGTGATTCTGACAATAGCTCATCAGTTTTACCCTCTGCATTTAGCAGAGCTTCGTAACTTTTTCATGATATGACAATGTAATACTCTTAGGATTTCAGCATATAAACTGCGCTGATTGACTTCAGACTCTGAGGTAGGTGGCAAGTAGCAACACTTTCATTTTCCAGAAAAGGGAGTTTAGGCAAATTGCTTTCCCTCCCTCTCCGCATGCTCAGGACAGGCAAGTCAGTGTCATGGCTACAGAATGCATAGGCTCCTGCCTGTGAGCTGAGCTCCTCCAGCTGTCCTCCCAACATGCGTCCAATATGCAGCGGGAAGGCAGTGGGAGGAACTGCAGCCTTGAGGTGGGAGGAATTCTATTAATACCTTGGATATTTATAGTACTCTGGAGTACTTGGAGCATCTTTTCAGAAGAGCTGGCCAGAGTCTGTGACTCATATGCCAACACAAGGAGCAATGTCATTTTGGAGATGGGCTGTCACATGGCTCTTGCAACTTCCAGGACTCCTTATAGGGGCCAATTCCTCATCCCTGGTTATTATGTTCAAGAAACTGATGAATTAATCAAGGAATAATCCTTGAAGATGCTTTCTGGGCATCTCCACACAGGCTGGCTCCATCCCAGGGGTTCTTTGCCTTTTGTGCTGTGAATTTCCTTGGCCAGCTGGTAAAGGCTTACAGACTCCTTCTCAGAATATTGTTTTAAAATGTGTAAAATAAAATACATGGAATTACAAAGGAAACAAAGCATATTGATATACAGTAACCCAAATTGTAGAAACAAAACAACTTTGTGATCTAATAATATGTGTGCTTCTTTGCTAACATGTTCCACAGCCAGATCTAGAGGTGAGAAAAGAATTAACATAATTTCAAAGTAATGATAAGTATTCACAATATTTGACAATACCTGTAATAATGTGTTGTGATATTAAAATACTTTTCTTTCTATTGGTGACAGTCACAGATACTACTACTTCTACTGCCTAGCATCATAGTTGAAAGAGATTTAAAATTTCCATTAGAGGTTAGTAAAAACTTCAGAGGTATCCTTTTTCCCCATCTAAATTCATAGACACCTGAATTCCATCCCTCATCCCTGAAATCTGTTCCTGCCTTAATACCCCAAAGATGGCTCCTAGGTTAGGGGCACACCTACACACCTCCAAACAGCATCAGCTATCTGAAACTGGGAGGGCTGGAAGGCAGGGCTGGTGGCTTTGAGTTGCAAGTTGTTTATTTCCTGTGGGTCTCAGAGTTTTGGATTCATTGCCTCTTTCCAGGTTAGGCATCTTTCTTTGCGCTCATTTCTCCATGGTAGAATTCCCTCTGGATTTTTAAAGATTATAAGTGAAAACCTTCTTATTTTCAATATGTTCCTATGCACTTTCCTTGTGAGGCTGTATTTGACACATACTGAGTCTCTATAGATGTGTACTCTCCATCTGCTCATGGCTGCTCCATCCCATCTTGCTGTCACAGACGGTGAAGTGCAGTACAGGTGCTACTACGACCAGCATTCTTGCCTGCTCAACCCAGTGTCCCCTAGCCTTGTGTGGGAGTAATATCTGCCAGGCAGATAACCAGGGAGCTAACATGCCTGGACGTGACAGTGGCCTCAGAGGAAAGCCCCTGCCAAGTGCTGGGGAAGGGGACAGTTGTCAGCCATAAAGCAAAGGGGGATACCTAAACATGATAGAAAACCCAGCTGGTGCTGAAGTCACAGCCCTTCAAGTGAGCTAGAATGATCTCTCAAAACAGGAGGGAAAAAAATCCCTAGAAACCATTCAAAGAAGACCTAAGTCCAAGTCCTGGATGATTTAAGTTAAAAAAATTTTTTTTTTACCAACATTGCCTAGATCATTTACACAAAAGAAAGCTTTTCTTTGCTTTTTTTCCCTTTTGGCTTATTCTTATTCTGAATTATCTGAAGCATTGTGACCAGGTTACTTGGTGAGGCTGAGTTAGCAAACAGATGAAGCCATGCGGGCGAGGAGGTGGGATGTACATATGCATATGCCGTCCACACCAGACTGGGAGACTGCCATGGCACAGTAGCCATTGGAGCCTTTCATTGCTTAGAACCACAAGTTTGAAGTAAAAAAGAAAACATCAGATCCATGTTACTTAAGAGTGGTAGGATTCAAGAAGACTGTCCAGAACACATTCCCTGACTTACAGGCAAAACTTTAACCCAAGCAATCATCCTTCTCTGGACCCTGCCTTCCCTGGGCTCCATATCATTCCCCACACCTCCTTGGTGATGAGGGACTCCATAGGAGACTCGGGTCTACAGGACTAATTTCATTCCACCTCTCATGTGTACAAAAATGAAAACAAAATGCTTTAACATCAACAGCAACAAAAGGACTGCTGCTGTTCTGCATCTCGGGGAGAAGCTTCTCAAAGAGATCAAGGTGTGGCCTGGCCATGATTTATGAACACGAGGTCTGAGTTTGGCTCAGAGGAGCTGGGACACAGAATCACTGAACTTTTGCTGAATGAAGTAATGGGAATTTTGAGTTTTCTTCAGGGAAACAAAGAGACACCACAGAGGCTGCATCTCTGGGAACAAACAGTGGTCTCTGGTGAGAGACACGAGGGTCATGTGTGTGTGGCAGGCGAGGGGCTCAAGAAGGCCCTGAGATATTTATTGGGCCTTTTTTGAGGATGGCTGTAGCATTTTAAAGAACAGTGGCATTTTATTTTTTATTCTAAATAGTTTTCCTTCTGCATCATCTTGACATCCCGTCCATAACCCCCAGCCCTCCCATAAATCTTTACATATGGCAGCTTTGTGTGAGGTAATCCTCAGGGAAGGACAGACATGAGATGCTGTCTGCTGAGGGGAAGGAGGGATAGGACAGTAACCACAGGAGCCATGAGTGGCCACTAAGAAGAGGCTGTCATGGAGAGAAGGCTGGAGTAGTGGCCACCTTGTCTGAGGAGCGGATGTGAGATGACCCCATTTCACTCAAAATACACTAGAAGAAGGTGATCCTGATGGCAAGGTGGGAGGGGAAAGCTGGTTCTTACTGGGAAAGGGGCTGTGTTGGCAGGAGATACTTAGGTCCTTAGGAAACATATGAATAAAAACCACATTTCCCTGGTTTGAATGACAACCCCTACACACATACACATAATTAATCTTTGCTATTTTTTGGCTTCCCTAAAGTTTTATTTAGCTTTGATGACAGAATTTATCATATTATACTGAATTATTTCTGATACATTCATATATTTTATAAATACACATGTGAACTTTATATCTTTTGTACCAGCAGTGTGCCTGGCATGTTATGAATTGTTTGTTGAATGAATACTTGAATAAATGGCTGCTACATATGTTTGTTAACAAGATGAAACTCTGAGTCACTCAACAGAATCAGGTCTCATTTGCCATCATGGGGCTGTGTCAGTTTTGTTTCTACCTTTCTGTACCTCCCTGATCCATTTAGATGAACTCTGGGCTTCAGGAAGCACGTTCTGTGATGTCCTACAATGGAATGCACAACACTCCTCTACACACCACAGTTTCTGGCTGAGGGGGAGGTGTAAACAGGCTGGCGTAGGCATGCCACTCTCACTGAGCCTGGCAGAGTTGGCCAGCTGCACTGGCCAATACAGGGGTCAGCTCATTGCCAAGAGCAGCAGTGGCCTTGTGAGTAAGCTGAGTGGGCATGCATGGCCTGAGTCATTTGGCAAGTGCCAGGAAGCTGACCATCCCACAGCCTCCCACATTGAACTTCCCATTTCCTGTTACAGTAACCAAAACTCTACCGCCCTTAGCTATTCATGCTTTTGGATCTTTCAGCGATCTCAATTAGTGAGTATTTGTGTAGACTTCTGGTATAGGGAGAGCAGGACAAGTGAGGAAGACAGAGAAAAAGAAATGAGAGGGAGATGCAGATAGGCTTTGCACCCTTCCTTGTTCTTGTGCAGGACAATACTTTCTCAAAAGAATAGCTTTAGCTCTTCCAAAGCTGCCCTGACAACCGTAAGAAGCCCAGAGGGTCAGGACTCTCCACACATCTTTTTATACCCATAAGAATTTATTTCTCTGCCAGCCACACAACATCTGAAAACTCATACACATGAGAGAGAAGGGAGAGAAGGAGAAGATCATAACGAAGTGTGCTGTACAGTAAAAGCACTGTGATCTTGGCCCGATACCCCAGGCCCACATTTCTAGGCTTCCTTCCCTATCCAGGTAAGACCTAGGATCTGAAGAAGAATTCTTTTCTAGATGAAGGTTATAAACTTAAGAGGAAACACACAATTGTATTTTCCTGATCCCAAATTAGAATGTAGGATCAGACATAACTGTAAATATTTTTATTTATGAAGTATTTAAAAAAGGAAAACAAATGAAATTGCTGCAGTTCACATGTAATAAATCTCCTTTATTGAGGAATGGATTTAACTTTATTGACCTTGGTCTGTGAATCAGGTCCTCTATCCCATCAAGGCCACTCTGGAGCTGCTGCTCTTAACCACTTACACCATGGATAATATGCACAGACCAGCCCCTGGAATCTCCATTTCATTTGCCTTTCAAGACCAGCTTGAACAAGTGATTTGCTATGCTCTCACTTCTCATTCTAAGTAAATCTTCACTTTTTTTGTTTGTTTTTAAGAGATGAGGTCTTGATATGTTGCCCAGGCTGGATTTGAACTCCCGGGCTCAAGTAATTCTCCTGTTTCAGCCCCTGAGTACCTGAGACTATGGCCCTGAGCCACTGTGCCCAGCTAATATTCATTTTTCTACCTACTTGAGCATTTGTGATTTCGTGTTCCTTTTCATCAAGAGGGCCCCCATATTATGTAAGTTTCAATCCCTACAAAGTTGGATCTGCCCTTTCATATGTCCACTCATGTAGTGCATGCTCTTAGTGTGCATAATTACACACAACTCAACTAATGGCTGTCTCATAACCATGATTTTTTTCCTTTTTTTTTTTTTTTGAGACGGAGTCTAGCTTTGAGGCTGGGCTGGAGTAAATCTTGGTTCACTGCAGCCTCTGCCTCCTGAGTTCATGTCATTCTCCCACCTCAGCCTCCTAAGTAGCTGAGATTATAGGTGCCCATCACATCTGACCAATTTTTGTGTTTTTAGTAGACATGGGCTTTCCCCAGTGTTCGCCAGGGTGGTCTCAAACTCCTGACCTCCTTGCCCACCTCAGTCTCCCAAAGTGCTGGAATTATAGGCATGAGTCACCACTCCCAGCCACCATTCTGATTCTTAATTAAGCAGAATGTTCTCTGCATAATGCTCTTAGAAGCAATTAATGAAATTAAAAGAATGAAAGCAGATAGCTTTTCATTTAAGAAATGTAGCAAGTATTTAACCTTGTTCCCAAGTTTTTGTCCACGGTATGCATAGAAAAGCATGATAACAGCTAACACTCACATAGAGTTTACTGAGAACTAGGCCCCATTTAGTCCCCATAGCCACCCATTGAGATAGGTGCTAACTCATTTTATAGATTAAAAAAAAACTGAGGCATAGAGAAATCAAACATTTCCAAAGTTACACCTAATATAAGGCACACCTGGTTGTTGACCCAGGCCATCTAGGTCCAGAATCCATGTCTCCACCTCTATGCTGTATCACCTATGTAGGGTCATTGGTGATATTTGAGATGATCATCCAGCAGCACAGAAACAAAGCATTACTTTGTTATCTACTGACAAACATTGTCTTTTACTCTTAGCATTCTGGTTAAATAAAATCATGGTTGCTCTCCTTTCAGTTTCCTCCCTTCCTCAGCTAGGAATGAGAGATATTCCTGGACATGCAGGGTAGTCTGACATGTTGGCAGGCGTTGAAGTAGGCTGAGTAATGCCCCCCCAAAGATATCAGGCCCTGATCCCCAGAATCTGTGAATATTCTTTTATATGGTAAAGTTTTCACAGATGCATCTAAATTAAAAATCTTGAGATGAGAAGATCATCTTGAATTATCTGGGTGAGCCCTAAATACCATCAAAAGTGTCCTTATAAAAGAATGGCAGAGGGGAGTTAAACACACAAAGGAGATAGCAAAATGAAGAAAAAACAGAGATTGGAGTGATGCAGCCTCAGGCCAAAGAACAGGCAAGAATGCTTCCAGCAGAAGCTAGGACAGGCAAGGGACTGATTCTCCCCCAGAGCCTCTGCAAGTAATGTGGCCCCATTGACACTTTGATTTCAGATTTCTGGCCTCCAGAACTATGAAAGAATACATTTCTGTTGTTCTAAAGCATCAGTATTGTGGAAATTTGCTACATCAGCAATAAGAAACTAATACAGGGGTCAATACATAGCAGCCAAACAGTTTAAACGTATTAATAGTCATAACTGTCATGCCTTGCACCCTTGCAATGTACTGGGTATGTACTGTGTGACATATAGTCCTCCATTTCATTCTCATAAGGTGAATGAAGAAACTGAGGCCACACAGCTACTAAATGGCAGAGGAAGGATTCGAACCAAGGTCTGTCCAACTCCAAAAACCAAATTCCAGCATCCTACATAGAGATTCATTCATCTAAAATGATAGCTGAATCCCAACAGTTCTTAATGATCGTTATGGCTAGATTTATTTTTTTTATTTTTTTGAGATGTAGTCTCTCTGTCACCAGGCTGGAGTGCAGTGGTGTGATCTTGGCTTACTGCAACCTCCACCTCCCAAATTCAAGAGATTCTCTTGCCTCAGTCTCCTTAGTAGCTGCGACTACAGGCACGTGCCACCACACCCAGCTCATTTTTGCATTGTTAGTAGAGACGGGGTTTCATCACATTGGCCAGGGTGGTCTTGATCTCTTGACTTTGTGATCTGCCCACCTTGGCCTCCCAAAGTACTGGGATTATAGGCGTGAGCCACGGCGCCTGGCCTAGATTTATTTCTTAAACTTTCCTTCTTTGTCCATACACCCTCTCCCATTTTGTTATCTGTTGGTTCCTCTTAGTGCCACTTAAAAAAATGACGTCCAAATTACTATTAGCCCATTTTCCAAATGAAGAAACTGAGGCACAGAGAGGTCAACTCACTCGCTGGAATTCATCCTGCAGAGCCTGGTCCTGGAAATTGTGCTCTCACTACTCTGATACATGCCCCTAAGGAATCTTGGTCTGGGTTGATAAGAAATATCTGGCAACTTTCTACTTTTTTTCATGTGGCTTCTAGTTTGTAGAGTAGTTGTACCAGCTCTCTGTGCACACTTAAAGGTTAATTAAACCACTTCAAAATGCAGAAGCAGCCAGGTCTTTGTTTCCCAGGTAGTAAAATCACAAATGATTCCTGTTCAAAAACGAAGACTATAATATTCTGTTGCCAGCGGGTTGTGTGCATTTTTCCTGTTTGAACAGCGTGTACTTCTCTCTTCACCAGAAACATTAGGTCACAAAAGCCAGTCTCATCTACATCTTTACAATGTTGTTTATCATCTTTTTGCATGCGGGAGATAGAACTGGTAATGAAACAGCCAGATTGGATTCCAGCGAGGATTTGTTCTGACTTAGAATACTTTCAGAATCCATTCAGAATGCCTCTGATTTATCATTAAGTCCCCTGAAGCCATTTATTTTGGGCCAGCTTTTCAGGGAAAGGACATCAATGTGTGCTAGTTATTGGGAATTATAACACAGCTGATGAAGTGTGACAACACAGAGTCTATTGGATTGGCAAAAGATTACAGAATAGTGTTACAGAAGTCAGCAGCTATTATACTGAGAATGTCTCTGAGCAGAGAGAGAACATGAAAATAAGGAAATAGATTCTATCCTGCTGCCTGTCATTTATCCTAGGGTCTTTGGGTTCAGTGTACATGAATTCCCCTTTCACAGTTCCTTTTCCTACCCCTGCAGTTTTTTTAGTATCTGCTCCCACCCACCTCCTCTCTCCCTCAAGCAGGTTATCACACAAAACTAGGAATAGAGAAGAAGGGTGTATTGATGCTTATGGCTGTGCAATGGTAGGTGGTTAATTCAGCCACATCACGGATGCAGTTATGTTAAGCAAAGGACAGATAGCATGCTATTAAATGAGGTTTTAGCTGACCCATAAAATCCAAAACACTTTAGAATCCATGAATCATGTCTTGTCATACTCACTGCAGCATCCGCTTAAAGGTGTTCTAGGTCAGCCTTTCCCCTTCCCACAGTGTATGTGGCATGCCCAGGAGAAGCTGGAGGGGCAGTGGTAAATTGTTTCAATCTCTCTGGCAATATTTTCTAAAATTACCAACGTACACATCTAGTGACCTAATGATTACACTTTAGTGATTCTCTCTTAAGAGAAAAGAAAAGCATGTCCTAGCATACAGAAAAATATGTTCAAGCATGTTTATTACAACATGATGCCCCATGGTTAAAAAAAAATCAAGTAGGAAACAATCTGCATTTCTAGCAATAAGAAATGTTTGAAGAAAGCATGGGAAATATATATTATGGAATATCATGCAGTTATAAAAAAGAATGAGTTAGATCTATATGCATGAACCTAGAAAGATATCCACACAGATTATTAAGTGGGGGGAAAAGTCAGTTACAGAGTAAAATACCATATGATCAAACTTTAAATCACTAGGGCTTTCCCCAGAGAGTGTCGTCATGATAATATCATCTCTAAGTTTGAGGCAGCTCATTAGCATATCTATAATGCAAAAGGAAACTGGAATCACAAGTTGGGCTGGTTTCAATGCAGGTCTTCTTAGACAGGTTGATAGACTTCATAATATGCACATATCCTACACAAGCTTATACTACCCTGGCAATCCTCATAAAGTAAATATACCTGTTAGTCTCCAGAGAAATCTCTTTAAGATGGGATTCTGGTTGGGTGTTAGGTTTAGAGGTAAGATGAAACAAAGCATTTCAGATTTGCCTTTTCTAAATACACATGCCCATCGCCCATCACAGACCTATAGTGTTTTGTTTTGTTTTTTTAAAGAGTTGAGATCTGATTCTGTTTCTCAGGCTGGAGTGCAGAGGCATGCTTATGGCTCACTGCAACCTTGAACTCCTGTGTTCAAGCAATCCTCTGTTTCCGCCTCCTGAATAGCTGGGACTGCAGGCATGCGTCACTACTCTTAGCTAAGTAAAAAAAAAATGTTTTTTTAGAGATGGCTGTCCCTTTAGGTAGCCTAGGCTGGTCTCAAACTCTTGTCTTCAAGTGATCCTCTCAGAGCTTCAGCCTCTCAAGTCACTGGAATTATACATATGAGCCACCAGGCCCAGTTCACAGACCTCAACAGTCTTAATTTCCAGAAGGGTAGAAATGGAAGATCAGGGAGGAAAGCCAGAATGTATAAAAGCACCTCAGATAATCTGGTCAATCTTTCCCTCTTTTTAAAAACCCAGTTGAAAATAACTATCTTAAAAGTATATGCTCTGCTTCAATTACCAAGAGGCAGCTATAATGAAGATAGTGACAATACCATTAACAATGTGCTAGACACTGATCTAAAGGAATTAATATAAACGAATTCGTTTAATTCCCACAACATCCACAAGGGAGGTGTTAATTATTATTATCCCCATTTTATGAGATAGGAATAGGCAGTTAGGGTTAAGAATCATTACAAAGCTAGTTTGTGGTAGAGCCAGGGTTCAAGACCTGGGAAGTCTAGCTTCAGTCTATAGGAACAGATGTGAATCAGAGCAAGCAAAGAAGGTGAGGCTTATGTGCTCACATCAACATCTTCCTGCCCAAGTTTTTCATTTATCTTGTCCCTAGGAAGAGACCTAAAGAGTTGTTCTATTTTTTAGAGCTCACTCACTGCTGCACTTCTAATCACTGACTTGACCTTGCCCTTTGAATTATCAGTGTTTCTGAAGAAATAGTTCTGAGAAAATATGCTCCATTTTTCCTCTCTTTCTTTCCTCCTTCAGTTCCTCCCCTGCCATGGAAACAGACTCCTTTGATAGAGAACTGTGCTGAAGTCTTCCATTAGAAGAACGTGCAAAAATGGGCTGACATTTCATGATGTCCAGTTCTTGACTATGTTCCTAACAGGTACCACTTTCCATTTAGACTTGTCTGTAAAATTAGCCTGTGAATACTGGCTCGCCTCTGCAATCACTTGCCTAGGGAAGGAGGTGGTGAAAGACACAGGTGTATATACATTATTTTCTCTAAAGAAGGCTTGTTTTCAGTTGAAAATGTGGAAATTAAGACTTTCTTGCCTTCAAGAATTATGATGTTGTGGGAGGAATAAAATCCTAAGGGTTAAGGGCCAGTTCTGCCACTTTGTTAAATGTCTTCAACTAAGTTGCTTAACTTTCTGAACCTCAGTCCCCTCGTTTGTAAAATGGCACCATAAATTGTTGCCTTATTTATTTCACAAGGTTGTTGGGCTGATCCAAGAAAGAACTCAGATCTTCCGGTGCCCATGGTGTCCATTGATCCATCCATAATTTTTTCATTTCTTCATTCATTCATTCAACATGTATTATATCTCTCAAGGGTTAGCTAAGTGAAAAATATATGCATGTTGGGAGTTTGGGGGAAGAAAGGGAGAGAAGCACTCCAGGTTGGGAAAGGGCACTGAAGGCAGAGAAAATGAGGCAATTAAGAGGGTGGTATGAGCAAGGACCTACAGCAGCCCATGACTCCACATTCTAATATTTTTCATGGTATTCCAATTCCTCTGTGGCCATTAATTCCAAAGTTTCAAGACAAAGCCATCTTTACCTCATCTATAAGCTGGGTTCCTTATCTGATATATTCTTCTATATCTTTTCTCCAGGCCCCCATGGCTCCCTCTATTAAGTACAGGTGGTGAGTAGAATTGGTCAATGCTTGCAAGACAGGCTGCTCCTTAAATGCAGCCATAAGAAAAGAAATCTGTGGGGTGTTTTAATTGAATGTCTGATATAAAGATAAACCTCAGGTATCATATATCAGGGGTTCCCCACCCCCAGGCCACCTATTGGTACAGTCCATGGCCTATTAGGAACTGAGCCGCACAGCAGGAGGTGAGCAGCAAGCAAGCAAGCGAAGCTTCATCTGTATTTGCAGCTGCTCCCCATCACTTGCATTACTGCCTGAGCTCTGCCTCCCATCAGATCAACAGCAGCGTTAGCTTCTCATAGGAGTGTGAACCCTATTGTGAACTGCGCATGCCAGAGATCTAGGTTGGAAGTTCCTTAGGAGAATCTAATGGCTGATCATCTGTCATTGCCTTCCATCACCTCCATTTGGGACTGTGTAGCTGCAGGGAAACAAGCTCAGGGCTCCCACTGATTCTACATTACCATGCGTTGTATAATTATTTCACTATATATTACAATGTAATAATAATAGAAATAAAGTGCACAATAAATGTAATACGCTTGAATCATCCCAAAGCATTCCCCCCACTCCCACCTGGGTCTGTGGAAAAACTGTCTTCCACAAAACCAGTCCCTGGTGCCTATGTTTACCTCATAGGTATCAACATTCAGGAATGATGTCAAAAAGGTTGGGGACCACTATCTTATATGATATATAAAGTACAAGCTCTATGTGTTCCAGGAAAGGATATTAAAGGTAATTCGTAGTATCATGGTGTGTATCTTACTGTTTGTTGCTAATACTTTCAATATGTAAAGTGCTTCTCTCTGTTCTGTTGGATTTATCTTTGAAGTAGTTCATAAAGGTAAAGATATGAGTATAGAAAACATTCCTTCACTGGCCCTATTTTATAAATGAAGGAACAGAGACTGGAAGCAACATGTGGCAGATTATGCAGAAAAATCTAGTAGCTGAGCAAACAAGACTTCAGGCTCCCTGGATTCCAGGACAGAGCTGACTTCCCCATCTGAGGTGATTGATACCTGAGCACAGTAGGTTTTCATCGTCACTCTGATTATAATGGTTTCTTTAACTCTGTCAATACTGCTGATATTTCTAGAACTAGCTTGTTCATTCATTTATTAATCTCATAAACCCCTGACTGGGGTAAAGGGAGTGGAAAGTGGTCAGAAATGGGGTTGGAACTGTAATCAGGAAGCCAGAACCTCCACTGCCTCTAGAGCTAAGTTCAGTGTCAGGCCTTTGTCTCGAGGGCAACGGGAAAACCCTGTAAGGAGGTTTAAGTTGGGGAATGTGGTGATCAGCAGCATTTGGCAGCAATCACCCTGGGCTGGAGTAGGCCCGACAGGAATGGGCAAATCTTGGGGCAGGAAATCCAGTCAGAAGATTATTATGATAGCAGGTGAGAAATGGTGGTGTCCCAAAAGCAAAGGGGATCCCATCAAGACATGAGAACCACCACGTCCTTCTTTCCCCAAATCCCACTCTTTCTAGATTTTTTCCTTCTAGGAGTCCTGCAAATGTCTGTTTCCGGAAGAAAATTTCGTCCCTGCTATTTCTCCAGCCTTCCCTTGTTCCTGGTCTGGCCCTGCCCCTTTAACATTCAAGAATGAGGGTGGAAGCAGAAGGCCCAGGTCCCCGGGGGTCCTGACGCCCAGATTCCACAGCCTGTGAGGGTCCCTTGGGGTGAGAGGGAGTCGAGGCCACTGGCACTATGCCGCGACTTCACCAACAGCCTGCAGTTCTCGTTAACGAGATTTCGCCAGGCCCTTGGACTAACGCCAGGATTCTCCGGTTCCCGCCGTCAGCGCTCTAGGATTAGACAAAGCCCCACAGGCGGTGGATCTCGGGGTACCCTCAGCAGCGAGGACAAAAACGCGGATTAGCCGGCGGCCGCTAGGTCTCCCACAAGGCCGAGCGCGGCCAAAGGACAGCTCCGCCCCTGCCGTCTCCCGCAGCGCTATTGGCTAATATGCCTGCCACTCAGCCGCACGCCCAACCCCGGCTTCGGGCCTGGAGGCTGGATCCCAACTCTCCGCAGCTGGGCTCCCCTCGCCTCGCTACTCCTTGAGGTTTCCTGTGTTTGGCATCGTAGTTCCAACGCCCTTCGCGGTTTCGTGACCCACGGCGGACTTGCACAAACATTTTCTAGTTGGAATCTCACTCTGCGAGGTGGCCAAGATAGTGATATTCCTGTTTAACACCGACAGAAATAAGAGAGAGATTGCGCGACTCTCAGAACCATGTGGCGGGATTTTGAAGGGGTATCTTAACAGTGGTTCGACTCCAGACAGACCCGTGTTTTCTGCTCTTAGCATTAACTACGTCGTTAAACCCTTCTGAGTTTATTTCGTCTGTGAAGTGGGGACAAGATATCCATCTTGCAGAACTGGTGAAAAATTCAAAAGCTAACAGAAGAATCTAGTATGAGGACTGGCCAGTGGTCTGCTCTTAATGGTAGGTGGGGCTATGAGCATTCCCAGGTCTTCTGACCTGTAGTCTGGGACTCTTTTTGATAAACTAGGGATTCTCAGAGGTGCAGAGACTTCGGGAGATCCAGGGACATCTTCAAGGGGTTCCCTGAGTTCTAAACTGCAGAGAAACACTCTTAAGAGAGATGATAAATATTTCCACCACACCTATTACTGATATGAATTTTTTTTGTTATCTATTTGCCAGATACTGTTCTAAGTGCTTTTGTACATTGAGTCACTTAGTCTTTACAGTGAACACTAAGGTACAACCTGTTATAATTCCCATTTTACAGACGAGGAAACTGAGGCACGGAGATGTTAAATACCTATCCAGATAAAAGTGTGGGAGCTGTTTTACATTCATGCAATCAAGCTGATAAAGCCACACACATTAATATTTCTAACATATATTATTATACAAGAGCTGTCTTTGATAATGATTCTTGTATCACCATTTACAAGATGACCCTAACTTTTATTAAACTCTCAAAGGGCAGGAGAAGAAAAAAACAAAAACAAAAACAGAAGAAACTAAACCCTAAATCATAGACTACATGCAGACACACAGATGGATGATTAGAAACCCAAGTTGTGGGTTCCACGTTTGGAATTCCATTTTAGCTGAGTGCTTCAGACTATCACATCTCTCAGTGGCTGCCTGGAGTTTCCCACTAAGGAAAAATGATTGAATGACAGGACTGGAATGGAATGTAGCCATCATCTTATCTGACCACACAAACACCTCCCGGGAGATGAATGCCTCACCTCCTCATGATAATTTTGAAGACTTTCTGAGAAAGTGTTAACACTAGCCCATTACCTCACAATCACAAGGAACACTAAAGTGACTGCAAACCCTATGTGCCTCATTCAACAGGTGTCGCATAATAAAGGAAAGAACGATTGGGAGAGAGATGGGAGCTGGTAGATCAGAGGAGACCAAAGACTTAAACTGAAGACTAAACCATGGGAAATGGGAACAAAGACTTATTTGCTTAGAGGGTGAAAAGGGTAAATTTACCTATGGGGGAAATCTGAAAGCAGCTCTCCCTGGGAGCCAGGTTAGAGTTCCTCCTAAGGTGTCCTTGGCCTATGCAGCGGTGGTGGCCTTGAACTACATAGCACATTTGCACACTCAGCTTCTAAATACCCAGTGCAGTCCTGAGTCTTGCCTGAGAGAAATACTCACGTTCTTGGGCTTCACCTCTCCCTTCTGCCTTCTCTTCCTCCACCTTTCCAGATCAGCCTGGGGAATATGAGGTGTGAGGAGGGAGGTGAGTGGAGGCTGAGTTTTGACCAATGTTATATGGCATTTGAACCAGACTGATGGCAAAAGGAAGATCCTTTGGGAGGCAGGCCTTTGTTCCCGTTCCTTTTCCTGCCCCTTTGGATTAGTTAGCTCTCAATCCTTGTCTCTGGAGGTGGTAAAGAACAGAGAGGGGCACCAGACAACATCAGCCAAGTAAAAGTAGTGCTGAGGGTGGGTTCCCAAGTGATCTGTCAGTGTAGTGAAATGATATTTTAAGTGACCAGAGAAAATACAGTCTCCAGGAAGGAGGGAAGTCTAGGGTGCTTCCTGCAGAGAAACACTGGTTGTGAGATTTAAGGGGTGAAAGTGACATAAACAAGAAATGAGGCAAGAGGCTGAGAGTCAATGGCACCATTTGCTCTGGAAATGGAGCAAAGTCTCCGGCAAAGGCTATGAAACTCACAAAAGCTTGGTCCTGGGGCAAGGTCGGGGGATTGGTCTCATAGGACAAGAGCATAGCTGCAGAGTTAAAGGCCCAAGGACAAGCATTATGAATTGGGACTTCACCAAACTACCATCCCCCAAACCCCTACATCCAACAACTGGATGGTCTCTCTATGGCATGAATAATAGCTACTGTGCCACTTGGTATGCAAAGACAATTATCGTACATCTGTTTTGTACTGGGCTTTTGCTAATTGGCTGTAAATGCTAACCTTTCTTAAGTGACTCTAAAAAGGATGATTTCTGCACAATGCTAATCATTTGTGGACCTAGCCAGGAAAGCTGAAAGAAGCAGCAGGCTTAGCAGACTCTTCTGAATAGCTTTGGAGACATAAGCCAGGAAAACCCAGAATGAGATAAGGAAACCAGTCCTCTCATTTGTAACCTGGAACATTTGAATATGGACACTTTGATGTTCACCTTGGCACCATTAGTATTGAGCAGATTTGTTAAGTATTAGTTTGAACTGTATGATGTGCTGGTATTCAGCTGTTTTTGATGCACAAAACACAGCAATTTCCTGTGGCTGAATCTAATACAATCCTGAGATAATAAGATATTCTAAGAGATGTTAACTTAGTTGATTGAGGGAGAAAACTGAGGAACTTTGGGGGCCTAGATCTCTAGGAGTGAGTGTTCCCAATTGTAAACAATTCATCAAAAAGAGGCATGCAGGATCTCTAGTTAAAAATTCTAGTTTCATTTATTTATTAATTCATTGTAACAATATTAAAGATCATTGAACATCTCCCATGCATCAGTCACTGTGCTAGAGAGACAGAATAAAATGATGGTCACTGCCCTGAAAAAACACACAGAATAGCAGGAAATGAGTGAGGATGGTACAATGGACAGGACTATAGGGAGGGTCCTAGGAGAACAGAAGAGGAAAACAGAGAAGGATTCTGGGGAAGGAAAGGAGGAAGACAAAGAGAGGTGTGGTCTTAGCCAAAGAAGGTTTTGATGTGGGAAAGACAAGTAATAATTAAGCAAATAGGCAAGGCAGGAAGGAAAGTTCCAGACAAAACCAGGCAGAGATGACCATATGATTTAAAGAAACAAGCTATATTTAGAGTGAATATAGGTGTATTAAGTCTACAGAAAGGCATTTATCAGAGGGCTTTAGGTGTTTCAAAGTCAGAGACTGTGTCATACTTATGTTCATATAGTCAGTGTTGTGTCCAGGACGATACCTAGCACGTGGTAGGTGCTTGGTAGATATTGAATTAAACTGGCCTGGGGGAAAACAAAAGCCTGAAATTGAAATATACCACAAATTTAAAAAGAACCTTTTTCTTTCCTGCTCCCACTAGTCTGAATTGATGAGGTTTCAATAGATTACTTGAAATGTTATGCATGAAAACATTCATTTGCAACCTATCTCTAGAAAGAGATGTGGTTATGTAACCTTTTAATCTGTGTGTCTAAGTAGATGTCAAAAGTATGTCTTGCCTTGAAGACTGTCCTAAATCTGTTCAATGTTGCTGTAATAGAATACCTGAGGCTAGGTAATTTAAAAAGAAAAGAGGTTTATTTAGCTCACAGCTCTGCAGTCTGGAAAGTCTGAGAAGCACGGTACCAACATCTGCTCGGCATCTGGTGAGAGCCATGTGCTGGGTCAAAAAACATGGCAGAGAAGGTTAAAGGGGAGGTGGACACTTGTGAAGAGGGGCAAAACCTAAGGGGCTCCTGATTTTATGCCAACCCACTCTTGTGGAAACTAATCCATTCTCACAAGAAGTAGTCTCTCTTCCCCAGAGCAAGAACTCAGTCACTTAGTGAGAACCACAACAAACCATTTATGAGGGATCTGCCCCCATGACCCAAACACCTCCCATTAGACTCCACCTCCCAACACCACCACATTGGGGATCAAATTTCAACATGAGTTTGGTGGGAACAAATAAACCATATTTGGAAACAAACCATATTCCAAACCATAACAGAGCCTTTTGATTCCTTATTTTGAGTATTTAGTGCGTACTCTCTGTAGGCCAGGTGATATAACACACTTGTGACCACAGTGGTAAATAAGACAAATATAGACCCTGCTTTCAGGAGTTTAATATTTAGTAGATAAAACAGTTATCTGTTAATTTGCCTAGATGAATCAAATCAGGGAAGGCTCTCAAATGAAGCAGCCTCTGGAAGATGAGGGCATTCCAGGGAGGAAGGGCAGCATATGCACCAGCGTGGAGGTGAGAGGAGACAGCATGATGTTCCTGGAGAAGAACAAATAATGAGTGCTACACAGGGCTATTGGAAATGAGAAGGAAATGTGGAAGAAGAAGTTACAAAGATGGGCAAGGGTTAGCTCTTGAAGTGTCTTGAAAAGGAGTTTGTATTTTATTTTGTAGTCAATGAAGAGCCATTGCAGAATTTTAAATAAGGAACTGAAAATAGAGGTGCAGAGACCAGTAAGTTGGTTGTTACCAATCAGTAGTCCAAGGAAATGATAAATGAGCAGAGCCATGATCAGGATCAGAGAGGAGGCAACAGAAGGGAGATGCTCAGGATACAATTGATGGACTTTGAGAGTGTCTGGAGGTGGGGCACTGGAGAGTAAGTGACATGAAGAGATTTAGATTGACTTCTGGGCCTACAATTCAGGAAAGTGGTCGGGAGGTGGCATTCTGAGAGACCAGGAGCACTCCTTAGCTTTCAGAGCCCAACACACAATCACCAACAGCTGACTTATGAATAAGATCTTGGGGTTCTTGAATCACCAAAACACTGGTATTTTTAGAATTTTACATTCTTACAGCCCAAGAGAACCCCATGCAAAAAAAAAAAAAGGAAAAAAAAAGCTTAAGAAAAGTAAAAGCATTTAAAAGACTCTAACTTCTCCCAAACTCCTCCTCTTTTCTGACTCTCCCCAATTGTATAGTCAAAGCAATAATAGCAGCCACATATTAAATCATTACCATCTATAGCCAAATAACTACAAAACCACAAGAGAGCAATGAAGATGGCTGTAAAGGCACAGAGTAGTAATTATTTTCCCATTAGCACCAGATACACTAATATCAACATAGAACAATTAACATTCCTAACTTCATAATTAGGCCATAACCTCTGCATGTCTTGCCAGAGTAGATTGATGAATGGCACAGGAGGAATAAGTAAAAATAAGGCAGCCGTGCAGTGAGCCCACTGCATCCTGACATTGTCTGTGGGTGAGCCACAGTGTTGTTGTATAGAAAGGCAGTGGGAGAACCCAGTTGTGATTTCCACTGATCTAGCCAGTCCCCAGCTAAAAACCATCTAATTCAGCTGCACTTTCTTTGAGTCCCAGGAAGTGAGTGTTTGAGTGGGAGAAAAGCTACAGCAGTAATAACACAGGAGGCAGAGTCCTTTGCATTTGTATCTCTTTATTCAGTCCATCACTAGGCAACCATTCTTTGTGATTAAAACTACACATCTTTGTACACGTGACACCTTATTCTTTGAAGTAATCATTTTGGTTTGCAGTGTGCTAGGGGATATCTATTTATTTCTGTTTAGGTCAACCGCAATGAAGAACAAGCCATTTTGATCTCCGTCCTGGTTTATCTCCTCTGTGTTCTCAAAGCATCATATTTTAGAATGCCTCACAAACTCTTTTGCAATTGCCTATTTATTTGTCCATTTCTCCCTCCAGACTTTGAGTTTCCAGAAAGCATGTCTTATCTATGTTAGTAGCTACATCCCCAGTACCTGGCTATGTGGACAACACTTCATAACTGTTGGAGGAATAAATGAATGAAGGAGTGAGTAAGTGAATGTTTTCCCTGAAATTCAAGCCTTGGTGGTTGAACTTGTGATTATTTGGTTTATGGAAGAGGCTAGGCTGATTAAATGGACTTGGCAAGGCAGAATTTAGCAAAATGTAACACAAAGATGAGTACACCAGCCTCGCTGATTGGGGAGGTTAGCTGTGGATGAGCCAAGTGCCAGCTGCCAGCTGCAATTGCAAAGCCATGTTCTTCTAGCTAGGAACATTATGTGGCAGAGACTCACCCAGAGGTCTGAATATCAGAATCACAACCAGAAAATGGCTTATTATTGCATAGGCAAAGTGGGGGCTCTCTCCAAATAACAGTGTCTTAAGTTAGGTTCCCTAGAAACAGAGCCTAAGACAAAGACTCTTGTCTAAGTGATTTATTGAGCTCAGCTCTTAGGAGAAAGGGAGTGAGAGGAGCATAATAGGCAGGGAGAAAAGCTAGAGGAGAGCTCAGCTGGAGACTGGCTGCAGCCTGTTCACCTGTGGATCAGCCACTGGCTGTGGGCTATCCCCCTGGGGGCAGGAACCATACCTCCTAGTGAACACAGCTCTTATTTCAGTAGAGAGCAATTCTCTGGAAAAATGGGAAGCTGTAAGCTGTTGACACTCAGCATCCAGAGCTGGAGGATGGGTGCATGGCTTGTAAAGGTGCTCTGGGCATGGCAGCTCCAGCATCTGTTAGAGTTGGATAGTGTGAAATACTGTCATAGTGTTCACTACCAATTATTGAGCACCTACTGTATGCCAAGTTCTGTGCTAAATATATGTATTTGCTCATATACTCCTTTGGATACACCTGTTAGAAAGGTAATATACTAGCATTTCCATCCAACAGATGAGGAAACTCAGATTCATGCTTAGTATATTTTCTTTCTGTCTCTACATTCCCATGATGGAATCAGGATATTGCACATCCAACTGGCCTGAATTCCTTGCATTCATGCTGTTCATGAATTCCACTGATGCTTTTGAGCACCTATTATGTACCAAGACTAGGCTAGACCCTAGGGATATTTCAATGAAATGATAGTCTTGGACCCTGTCCACAAAGGATAAGCCATAGGCCTAGATCCAATGTGATCTAATTTTAAAATATTATTTGGATGTCTGCTATGTATATTCTGATTCTCAGGCCTTGATCAAGAAAGAATCCAGACTACATGCCTCTTTAAAAATTCACTTGAATCCCTCACATAAAACATGTCACTAGATTGGGAAAACCTGTTTTTGATACTTCTACAAACCAAGCATGGCAGGCACCTTCCCTGTATATGAAGGAGATTAAACTTGCTGATCTCTAAATGCCCTTCCAGCTATCACATCCTCAGATTCCCACCTCTGACATTCACAGTGCTCATGGCTACACCTTTACTGAGCACTGTGATGGTCTGTTTTATGTGTCAACTTGGCTAGGCTATAGCCAGTTAATCAAATACTCATCTAGGTATTGCTATGGCAATATTTTGTAGATGTGACTAACATTTACAATCACTTGACTTTATGTAAAGGACATTATTGTCACTAGTCTGGGTGGACCTCATTCAATCAGTGAAAAGCCTTAGGAGCAAAACTGAGGTTTCCTTGAGGAAGAAGAATCCTGCCTCTGGAGTGTACCTTCACCTCTGCCTGAGTTTCCAGCCTGCCAGCCTGCACTACAAATTTTAGACTTTCAAGCCACCCCCACAGTCACTTAAGTCAATTCCTTGACATAAAACTCTCCCTCTTTCTCAACACACATACACACACACACACACACACACACACACACACACACACCCCTCTCCTCTTGGTTCTGTTTCTCTGGAGAACACTGAATGACACAGGGACCCACTATGTACTTTTCCTCTTGTAATATCGTCTGATGTATACAGTTTTACAGCTTCTGATGTGCATAGTTATGGCCCATCCGGGTTACTAGTAGGCAGATTAGTCCCATGCTTAGAGCACCAACAAAACAAGGGTACCAGAACATGATAAAAATTTATCTTCAGTTGAATTAACCAGAATTTTGCAATAAGAACATGCAGAAATTTTGCTTACACATAAATTCTGTTGTTGTTTTTTTTTAAATATCTGTATATGGGTGGGAAGGACTATAATCATTTCAGGTTGGAGCCCCTAAATGTATTAATCCAGCTCTGTACATCTCCAAATAGAATATAAGTTCCATGAGGTCAGAGGCCAACCTTTGGTTTCTTTATGAACCTATAGTACCCAGTATGATGTTTCACACATAATCACATAAATAGGAGGTGCTGAATCAACCTATTATTTTCCTTTTGTTTTATTTTCCAGAATATATTACCTTTGGGAAATGAGAAACAGGCTCAGAGAAATGCAGATTTGTTTGTTTTTAGGCAAATTGATTTACCATCTCCAAAGGAGAGGCTGTTGGCTGTTTCTTCCATATGGCTAGAGATTTATTATCTGAAAGCAGTCCAGAGATCAGCCCTTCTCTTGTTTCTGTGTCCATTGGCAGGCCCTGGGAGTCCAGCTGACTGACATGTATCAGGCTTTGTGAGTGTTTTAAGAGAGATTCATTTCAAAACAGCACATAGGTAGGCTGTCCCAAGCCAGCAGCAAGCATTATTGGCAATGGAAAGGATTAAAAGGACTTTTGCAGAGACTCAGAGTCCAGACTTTTTCTTGAACACAACCTGGAATAGCAGTGTGATGTGTAAACAGCAGGTGTCCAATAAATTTATATTTATAGACCAGCTGACCCTTGAGCCCTGAATAATTAATACCCCTGATGGAGTACATAGAAAGGAATCCAGATCCTTAAGCAAGTAATTCCAGCTTCAGGTGAGAATCTATCAATTTGAAAAGCGTCATTTAGGCCATAAGAAGGGACTTCACGTTGAGTCCAGCCTGTGGTGGGAAACTTCCACTAACTCAAGTGTGCACCCTGGTATCTCTCATCCTCAACCAAAGACAAAACTAGTCATGCAGCCTGACATTACAGAAATAGAGGACAGAACTCAGAGCCCAAGACAAACATATGGAAAGGCTTCCTGAATAAGAAAATTAGGAGAATTATAAGACAACTGTGTATAGGGGTACCTAAAAGGCATTGAAGAGAGAAAAGCAACAGAAGAGCCAAATGAACTCCATCTCCTATGCATCTCTGAAAGGTTTTCCTGTAGCTCCAGTAATGTTGCCCACTTCCTGGTGGGCCTTACTGGCCCCAGCCTTCCCTCTTTGCATTCAGTCCCCTCCACGCTGGCCAGAGTGAGGCTCTCTACCTGCTCTCTCTACCTAAAACCATTAATGTAAAGCCCACATCCTTCACAGGACACTCGGAAGCTTTCAGTACCAGTCTCAGCCTCTCTCCAACTGCATCCCATCACTATGCCTTCCCCCAGATTTTCTTTCATTGCACAGAACTGTTTCATGTTACTTTAAGTACTCCATGTCCTTCCAGCTTCCAGGCCAAAAGTGCCCTTAGCTAACCTTACAGAAGCTCACCAACCCTTCAAGGCTGACTTGAAAGCTAGCTCCCATATCCTCTGGCTGAATCCATCAACCTTTCTTTGATGCTTTCCTAATACTCCCTACTTTCCATGGATATTGTATTCCAACTGTTTATATAGTATATTCACACTTCAATTATCATCAGAGTGTGAGCATCTCAAAATCTCTGGGCAATAGTTCATTATTTTTAAAAATTATTGGTGCTTTGTTCCATACTTGTCACTTAATAGGTCCTCAATAATAGAGTTTGGAGTTAATCAAACAAGTGATCTATATTGCCAAGCCTACCCTGTAGCTCACACTCAGGCATTTCTCTCAAACTCTTCCTCCATTTGACCCCACCTGAAAATTGAAGCTCGTTAGTGTGTCTGATACCACTGCCACAGATTTCCGTATATGCACCGTGCCTTCCACACAGACTCTGTGCTCATTTTGCAGGAAATAAGCTTCTTAGGCTGTACCACACCCAGCACCAAGCAATGTGAATATGGGGTGTCCAATAAACACTAATTATGTTAATGATTTGTGATATTTTTCTGCCATTTGGTTATGTGCTTTGAAAAAAAGAGATAAGGCCAATCAAATTGCAGGGAAATCCACTCGTTGGTGGGGGACGTTGGGTGCACACTCTGCCTTCCTGTAGTCATTCTCTATCCACTGTAGTCGGGAGGGGTAGCCCTCAGACACACAGGGATCTATCCCACTGCAGGGCCCTGTTTGCGGAGGGGCTGATGAGTGACCTCTCCCGTCAGATGTAGCCTTTAAGCCAGGAGAGAAGCAAGAAAT
This sequence comes from Plecturocebus donacophilus, assembly GCA_004027715.1. NCBI lineage: Eukaryota > Metazoa > Chordata > Mammalia > Primates > Pitheciidae > Plecturocebus > Plecturocebus donacophilus. The sequence goes on from PVKP010001007.1 coordinate 59,136, forward strand.
AGGCTCTGGCACCCAGTTCCAGGCCTCCAAACCCCCCTCATTTGAGTGGGGGTTGCTCTTCAGGTCGAACTGAGTTGTAACTCATCTTAAATCAACATTCAGTAGGAGCCATAACAAACAACAGCTTTTCATTGCTGCTGTAGCTCCATAAGCAAGATTATCTAAGCATTTAGAGGGTAATTATTGTCTACAGTCAGAAGGGGAGAAGTGTCAGAACGAGGCAAGCAGAAGCGGTGACATGATGGATAATTTATTAGATGGTGAGTGGCTGTTTTTCTCTCTCCGGGCCTTTGTGAGAAAAACACCCAAATGCCACAAGTGCATCCCCAGGGAGCTTCAGGGTGGCAGGAGCCAAGGATGCAGAAACATAATTGCCTTCTATCTACTCTAATTTGAGCTTCATCAAATCCTTTGCCTCCCAAGCATTCTGCAGCAGATATGTGCACAATATTCCAGCATTGGGACTTGTTTCTGCCCATACTGCTGGGAGGCCTGAGAGTCTGAGGGTCTGCAAAGCCTCCAAACACTTTCCTTCCCTTCTAGGCCTCAGGGTCTGTGCTGGTCACCCTCCTATACAGCCCTTACCTGGCATTCTTGCTAAGTTATTTGGGGGCTCCAACCTTGACTCTTTTTATTCCATGCTGATTTCTTCTGGGCTCTGCACCTCGGGGGGAGACTTGCACTGCTAGTAATAAACAAAGAGTACTCATGTTAAAAAAAATGAATTTTGCTGACTTAGGAGAGAACAGCAGAGCTTAAGGGCTTTTGTAGGATTCTGAACAGCCACCTGTCTGTCCAGCCATCATCCATCCATGCATTCATCCATTCAGTAAAACCCTTTTGTGCTCACTGTGCTCAAAAAACAGGAAGGTTTTGCCCTAAGGTAGTTCACAGCAGAGTGAAATACAGACTAGAAACCAGATAAGCACCATGAGGTAATTGGAAGATAAAAGATCATTCTCTTCTACCATAAACCATGAGGCCTTGGAAATGGGCATGCTCACACACTCCTTCTTGACAAGGCAATATCTTATACATAAGATTTCAGCTTCCCCGGAGGAGCTAAATAAGTGAAACCCACTACTGCCAGTGTTTGGTCATATAGAAGGTACTAAAAAACCTACAGTGATCAAAAAAGCCAGTGGTTGCCCCACCCTCCAACACACACACACACACACACACACACACAACTCTGATGTGACCCAGCCATACTATTGCACCTTTCTGACACAATAAGCTATTTCATACCTTTGCTGTCTTTATGTTTGTTTTCTAGGGCTTGATCTGCTTGGTGAGACCTCAGCAGCTTTAGAATCTGTTTTTCTAGAGTCCTCTCCAGAATCTCCTGGCCAGATTCAACCTCTGCCATTACTGTGCCTTGTCCAAATCTTCCTTAGCACATGTGTATGTGATCACAGGCCAGCCCATGAGTGTGCACTTGGAAAGCTCACTCATCCTTAAATCCATGAGGCCCAGAACAAAAAGAGTCAGATGTTCTGAAAAGTATCTGTGTTGAATACTCAAGTATCTTCTTGTTAAATTATTCTTCTTGATCTGTTTCTCATTTTCAATTATTCACTAACTCAATTTCAGACATTTATTGAGCACGTACTATATGACAGACATGCTCAGCCTGCCTGTCATGGTCTCTTTTGATAAGAATCTTCTAAACCTCCATCTTAAAATTACCTTTGGGGATTGTGCTGATAGTGTGTATTCAAGTCTTGTGATGAACAGGAGGAAAAATATATCATCTTACATTTGCACATGTGATATAGTTTTTATAAAGCTTCTTCAAACCCTTTGGTTAAGACCTCTCACAGTTAAGCAAGTAGAGTTGTGCTGAATTCTAATCTAGTGAACCATGGGAGGCAGCGTGGTTTGAAAATCTGAGCTGTGTGTCTTTTCTGGAGTGAGCACATGCATCCACCAGCTCCTGACCCCACTTTGAAACAGAGATGGATGACAAATGGCACCAGTGTCACTTGAGTTATAAGTGGCAGCCGGCTACTCCTCTGCATAATGATCACTTCGTGTATTCATTTTCCTCTTTTCTCGTTTTGCTGTCTCTCATTTCCTATCTTCCCTTACTTTCTGCTTTCTCTATTTCTGATGACTTTATCTTCCCATACGTTCATGCCCTTGAAGGATATTGCTTAGCACCTGCCACTTGGCATTCGAGAGGTTTGCTTCCCCTTTGCTTCTAGGCTGGATTAAACCCACATTCCAGCATGCAGTATGGGAGGTAAGGAGGGTCAGAACTGGCACAGCCTCTGTGTCCTCAGGCTGCTGATCATTCCGTTCCACATCAGACCTTCTGAGGTGAACAAGCTAAACCAGCAGCACAGGTCTGGGCCATAAACAAGGCAGAACCCAGGAATGAGCCATTGTTGCTTGCCGGTTTGAGCACTCAGCTTTGTACAAGTCGGAAAAGATGCCTGGACATGGAGCCTGGGCTCCTGCCCAGAGTTTCATTTTCACTGTCATAAAGCCACAGAATGGGAGCAGAAAGGCAACTCTTGCTTTTCAGCTCCTTGCACACAGAAAAGCTTCCTCAGCCTAGCATCAGCTTCCCCAAACACTGCCCAAGGGGCAGTGAATGTTAACTGGTCCTGATTTATTGGAGCAGAAGAGGAAAAGAAATGGCAGGCCCTAAATGTCAAAGCAAGGAAGAGAGTGGCCTGGCTGTAAAGAGAGCTTAGAGTGAGCGCTGGGATGGGTCATGTGACTAGGATTCTCAGGCCAGGAGAGACCAGGAGCTAATTCAAGTGGGAGGTGTCAGAAATGCAAAGTCGGCTGTAAAAATGTCAAGAGCAAGGCAGGGAATAAGGCAAGGGGAAGAATGCCTTCTGTTTTGTGGGAGGCAGGTTCCAAAATGTTAGGAGTGCACATTTACTTTCATGTGTCTGCTTGGTTACAAGTCAAATCTGCTGTCTGCTGGAACGCAGGAGAACTGATAGGAATGCAGCATCCAGGAACCTGATCCTACTCCAGGGAGTTCTGATGCTACCTTCCTATGCTGCAGAGAACTCTCCTGCTGCAGCACTAAGAGAAATTTAGACAGAAAGTCAATTCAGGCATGCCTGGTGAAAGTGAGCTCTTACAGGTGTGGCTTGCCTAGTGAAAGGTAATGAGGAGTAGCTGAGACTGTACCTGCTTAGAAGCCCATGTGCTCAACAAGAAAACTCTAAGCTTGCTTCAATTTGGCATTATTATTTTTAATTCCATTCACTGTTTTAATTCCATTCACTGTTTCTTATTTGAGATGGTGTCTCTGTCACCCAAGCTGCAGTGCAGTCATGTTATCTTAGCTTGCTGCAGCCTCAAACTCCTGGGCTCAAGTGATCCTCCCACCTCAGCCTCCCTAATTGAGACCACAGGTGTGCACCCATCTTCATTCTTTGTTTCTTATCCTTGCCACCCTACTGCAGGTGTCCTCCTGGAGATGAGACTCTTCTAACCTGAAAAACTCTATAATTATTTCTACCAGCGCCACAGTCTTCCTGGCCAATGGCTGAAAGGGAGCAATGCCCAACATGGAAATGTATACCTGCCACTCTTAGCAGGAATCTGGCGGGGCTGAAAGCCCACCACATTTAAGGCACTCTCAGGAGGCAGGCACTGGGCCACTGTCCTAGTTTTGATTCCTGAAACAGGAATCTAGATGCACATGTTTACTGGGGATACAATCCCCAGAAACACATGAAGGATTGGAGAAGCAAGATAGAGAGAGGCAGGTTAGCTGATAAAGTGGGTGTTCATGAGCAGGATGCTACAGAGAGCACTTGAGTTATACTTCCCCTGGAGTCCCTCTGAAAGGCTCAGTGGAAAACACCTTGGTTTTCCTGTTGGCACGGGGAAAAAAAAAAACAGAAACTTTTTTTTTTTTTAACCAGCTCCATCCTTCATTGATTAAGGGTTGCTCCAGGCACCTTTAACTCAGATGCTCTTCTGGGCTGCCCCAAGCAAGGGCTTAGCAAATTTCTGTGGCCAGAAAAAGCCATCAGGCAAAAATGCAGAAGCTTTAGGTAAGAAGCCAGTGTGTCCATGAAGCTTCAGATGACCTGCAAGAGAATCTGCTCCATCCACCTGCAACAGCCATCATGACAGCAATGTCTTCTCACCTGTGTGCCCAGACATGTACACACAGGCACACACACGTGCACGCACGTACGTGCACACACACACAAATGCATATTGCTATACCTTTTTCTCATTTGTACTCTCTTTACCACAACCATATAAAAATTGAGTCTCCAAATAGTCTCAGCCCTCCTGAGCCATGTAGCCTTGCCTTGCAATATAAGCAAGCAGAAGCAATATCTGTAGCCCCCCAGGCCCCAGCCACTCCAATGGAAATCCATGCCAGTTTCCAACTTCTGCCCAGCTGGAAAGACTAGGACTTCTGTTGGCTGTTTTGCTTAAGCCCTGCTGAAGGGCAACATGGGGTGATGGGAAAAACCGGAACAGATGTCAGGAATTTGAGGTTTCTTGTGTCCCATCCACCAGTAATTTAGATAATATCTTTAGTTGATCTCTAGAACTTAGTTTCTCCATTGGTAGAACTAGAGTCATAACACCTGCCCTATTTACCTCCAAGAGTCGTAGGAAGACTCAAAAGCAGCCAATTCATATACTCGGAATAACCCTCACATGCCAGATAGGTTCCTTGCAAAGCCTTATCCTGTTTAATCTTAGCTTAATTACATTGGTTTTAGGCTTGAAACAGGGGCCTTGTTGGCTGACCTCTCAAAGCCTCCCTTTCCCTTGTTCCCATGTGTAGCATTCTGTTCTGGGAGCACAGAATGTCCTCTGGTCTAGAGGAAATTGGGCCATTGTTTGCAATCATTCCAAGCAGATCAAATCAAGGATCAGGACATTTCGAAGGCACACAAGGAGTCCTCTTGGGAGACGGGCATGATGGGCTTGCTTGGAGCCTGAATGGTGACCAGCCCCTTCCATCTCTTCATTTGCTCTGTATCAAATAGAAATTCCAGAATCACTATACAGAGTGGTGGATGGGGCAACACAACTTACCCAAAATATCAATAGGCACCAATGAGGGCACCAGCTGTTGTGCTTAGTCTGTGTCATCAAGGCCTGCATGATGTCAACAGAGAAGCCATTGTTGGCTGGATCTGCCTCCTCCATGTCAACCAGGGAGTGCTTGTCAGTCATTTAGGAAGAGCTGCCCTAAAGAGTGAGCGTGGTTCCCAAAGCTTGGAAAGACTAACAATTCTGGAAGAGGACTCAAGGTTTATTAGACCATCAAATATTGGAGTTGATGCCGAAGTCTATAACAATGGTAACAATACCCAGGGTGTATTCACTGTGGGCCCAGCCAAGATCTTAGGGAAGTAATAGTGTGGGGAGGGGTGTTGAGCCCTTCTATAAAGGCTCAGAAAGAAAGGCTCTTATCATTTATTTAGAAACAATGGAAGCAAAGTAACTCTCTGGGACAGAAACTTTGTCAATCTGGGAGAGGCTTGAAGGAGACTCTAAACTGTTCCCAGAGTGAATTCCCACGTAAACCTAAAGAATGCTGATGGAAAGAAGCCACTGCTCAATCTTTCTTTTAAGCCAAATAATATCCTCTTGCCGGAACAGAGTTGTTCTTGGCACTTGGAAATAAATGTGTGGAGGGAATCAAAACATAATGCCTGAGAAAGAAATCCATAAGAAATCTGAAGGCAGGGATGTGGTGAGAAGTAATAAAGATGGATGGGTCAGTGGCAGGAACAAAGATTAACTGTACCAGAGGAGATGGTGCTTTGGCTTTGAAAATAGGGATGAGCAAAAGCCGGAAGTGCTGCAGAGACACACGTGTCCTTTGTTTCCACCCTGAAGGCTCAAAGGAAGGCCGCTGCCCAGCCACGGGGAGACTGCAGGACAGGATTCTGGAAGCTGGGGCCCGGTGCCTGCTACCTCCTTGCCCTAATACTGAAAGGACATCGAAATCACTGAAGTTTCATCCTGTGATGCAGAAGCTGTCCCCTTGTGAACAACCATCATAGGAACTAGCGAAACCTGGTAGAGAGAATATTCTCTTCCCTCCACCTTTAGTTATACCAGAACTGCCTCTAGGGACTTTGGCAGGTTTGACAAATGGCAGAAGAATTTAGGGGATTTTCTTTGCTGGCAAAGGGAAGCCAATGGTTGGGCACAAACATGCCACTGCAGTTGTTTGTACAGTGAAACTCTAGATTGCAGGCAGAAATGTCAGGTTCCTTTCAACTCTTCTTCAGAGCTAATCTAGTTCCCATGTGCAAACTCAATCTATAGCATTTGGGTAAAGAATACTCAGTCCTCTGCCGTGACAAGAACAAATTCATCATCCACACCATACACTGCAGATAAGGGCATCATTGTGCCCACATGAATCACCAGGCAGAGACGGCTGCCAACTCTAAAATTCTTTACTCATAGAAGACTCACGTATACTAATGTAGACTGTTACGCAAGCACATTTCTCCAGGTGGCCTGGAGCAGTTTACAAGATGCTGGCTCATTCCTCATCATGTCACTTGGAGGGAGAGCAAAAGGTGGGGAAAGAGGAAGGGCCAACATCATCATCTGTATTTTATGTGGGGAAACTGAGGCTCGCACAAGCCATAAATGTATAGACATTTATGAGTCAGACATTGACCATGGAAGAGGCAAAATGATGAACTCATCTGAATCATAAGTGGACTATTTCTTGCCCAACAATTTCATGCAGCTCTTCCAACACAACTGTTTTTGATACAGCTGCCTCAAAACAGGCAAGCCAAAATTCAGACTGACTGTATTTGGTTTATAACCAATTTCACATCTTTCATTCCATCTCTGACTTCTGTTCCATTTCTGAATTTGGTTGACCATGTTTTTTTGTTTTGTCTTGTTTTACTTTAAAAGCCCCTCAACCCTCCTGGGGTCCTGACATGTTATTTCTCTCATTTTGAACCTCTACCAATCCTTTCCCTCATCTGTTCTCAATCCATATACCCTTTATGCCTGGAGGTTAGATTGATGATGGGGTGAAGATCAAGGTTGAGGCAAAACTCACAGATGGCCTGAGAGATGCCTATTTTACTTATCATTTATTTTTTAAAAAGCTGAACAATTACCAACTGAATTTTTGAGCCATACCAAAATATCTTCATGTCAAAATAGCTGCAGTAAAGTGGCTCTATTAAAATAGCTGCCTTCAAAAAACTGAGATTAGAGATGTCACCTGCTTCTGGCACCTGACTTTGGTCCTCTTCTGCATGGCCTTGCCTTTTGCTCTGCCGGATTCTGGCATGTGGCTCATCAGAGGAGGCACTAACACCAGGGCTGCCTTTTATCCTGCTGATCCAAGCGAGGACTATGTAGGTGTCACAGATGAAACTCATCCAGAAGCCGAACAGGATGCTAATGGCATGGCCACGTGTTTCCAGCACCCCGTGAGGCAGCTGGCTGGCATCAATCCTCTCCCCAGCCTCCATCCCACCCCCAACCACCCACAAGCTCTTGTTGGGTCAGAAATGCAATTCTTTGATGGTGCCAGACAACCAGATGATGCTGGAAAGAAGAAAGAAAAAGAAAAAGCAGGTTTCTAAATTAAGCACAAGGCTCGTTTATAAAAATAAATAGCCACAGCCTAGCAACGTGCTCACAGCTCAGCTTTCCTCTGTAATAAAACCTCTGTGGCTGAAGCCTGGGATGACACAGCCTTCAGAGGGCCCCACACTCTGGCCCTCCTCATGCTGTGGCTCCTCCCAGGGTAGTACTCATCTGGAAAGTGCTGACAGTGGTACTTTGAGGGCCCCACTCTTCACTCAAGGCCAACCAAAGGCCAGGCTCCGAAAAGCAGAAGGAAGGCAGAGCTTAATGAGGCCCATGAACACTACAGACTCTTGGCAGTAACTAACACACCTGTAGCAAAAGTGGTTGACGTTCCTTGGGCTACTCTGTTGAAATAGGAACTCCTCCTTAAGACCATGCCTTCTTTGTTCACATTGAATGCCCAGTACTCAGCTTAGCACAGGGCACATATTGAGCATTCAATCACTATGTGAGGGAGGACCAGTTGAAGGTAAAAATGAATGAATGAATGCTGCCATCCCATTATTGATGCTTCCTAAACTTTTTGCTACAAATGGAGTCAGTTCCAGAATCCAAAGAGAGGCATTCTTCTTCTGATTATAACATAAATCAAAGAGGCATCCCCTGAGCTGGATGTTTAACCCAAGCCCACAACTGAAGTGAGCACCAGGATGTACTGAGCAAGTGTGGGCTCTTACTGACCCAAGTGGTGAGGCTGTCACAATGGGCAGAGGCAGAGGGCATGGGATATGCAGGTAACTATTGTTAGCATTCCTGAATCTTCTCCTATTCTTTAGGCAACAGCAGTTCCAAGGGTGAGTTGTTGCTAAGCAGCGAAATGGCAGGACAAAATAGCACATTAGTTTCTGTGTTAGTCTTGTTGGAACAGAAAAAGTGGAGTCTGCAATGCTGTTGGAGGCTCAACAGGTCAAATACATCAGTAATGGGCATGGTGTGAAAGATTTAATCCTGCTACAAACTCCCCCAAGTCACGGAATGGTTAAGTATGACTGGAATCATACGGAGACAGTCCTCAGAATACTGAAAATGTGATCATCCTGAATCACATAAGGATCCTTCTGAGGTTAGAAGAGACAATGTGGCTCCACTTTGACTCCTGAGAGCAGTTGCTTCGGTGAATTTCTGTGTATTCCCTAGTAATCAGAGAGTGGTACAGGACAGCATGTCAAAATTATAAATCACCATCTCAGAGCACGGCACCTTAGTTACAGCATTAAAAAGATCAGAGAAATTGGCACACCATATCATTTAGAAGTCTGTCTTCAGGCATTTTTTCTGGCCTGGCTGGAAACAGTGAAACCATATTTATGCAAGTGAGAAAAAGGTTCTTAATTAAATTCAAATGTATAAGAATATATCATAGTTCTATTTTTGGAACAATAATTTGTAGGGAACAAAAAAATATCTAAACAGCAACAAAACTGGTACAATAGCATTTAGCTTCACATAGCAGCATACAACAGGGAAGCAGGAGTTCTTGTAGACTCTGGACTCAGATTGGTTCAATCCCACAAGCCAGAGCACCAAAGTCATGGCACTGGAACATTTAGGAAGAGGAACTCTAGCAGTGACCTGATTAGAAGACAGCTCCAGCAGAGAGTCAGCACACAGACCATCCAAGCTACCCGCAGATCTTCAGTGATATTTCTTCGGTGGGAATAAAGGAAGCCTCTTCAGAGTAGGCCAGCTATGGCATCCACAACCACAGTCCCTGCTCCAGCCTAGTGAGGACACAGTGTGTTCTATAAGTCCCTAATAATCCATGCCCAGGGCTCCCACTTCTGACATGGCTGCTCAAGGATAAGACCCCACTGACTCCATTCTCTAGGTACAGAGATTCATAAGAATAGAGCCCAATACTCAGCTCTGTGACCTTAACTACTTGGAAACTCATTTTCCTTGTTCATAAAATGGAGAGAGTAGAAACAATGCAATCTGTCTTCCAAGAGTGTGTGAAGATCAAATCAAACACTATTAAGTTCAAGTGCTTCCCAGTCTGCAAGCTATTGTTCCACGCAACCATGTTTCATCAAATTTAAAGGTATACAGCGAAAAGTGTGCCTCTGATGTGAGGACTGAGACTTCCTTTATCACAAATATTTGGGGTGCTGCCCGGTTCCATTTTAATCATAATCCTAACTTTTTTTTTTTTTTTTTTTGCAAAACTCCCTGGTCAATTCCTTGGCTTTGAATACCAAAGACTTCTAGCATTTTAAAATTATGTTTCTGTAACTGCTTCTTTCCTCTTACAATCCCTCAGAAAGTGCTGCAATTCTAGAATGCATGAGGAACATTGGGGCTCACATAGTTTACCACTTCACTTTGCAGATGTACATACAGAGACACCGAAAGGTTAAGCACTTGTCCAAGGTCACCTGTGGAGTTTCACTCACCCTAGCCTCAGCTTCTCCCACAGCCTGCCAGTGTCTGCCCTCCAGTGGGTCTTTGAGGGCCACAGTTCAGGCTCCACTCTTCTAGAGCTGGGACATCCCTCTTCTGCCCTCGGACATCAGAACTCCTTGTCCTCAGGCCTTCAGACTCCAGGATTTTTACACCAGCAGCATTTCCCACCTGGCTCTCAGGCCTTTGGCCTTGGACTTACACAACCAGCTTTCTTGGGTCTCCAGGTTGAAGGTGGCATATTGAGAGACTTCTCACCCTCCATAACTGCATGAGCCAATTTCTATAATAAATCTCTTCTTAAGTATCTAGATAGATAGATACATACATACATACATATCCCATTGGTTCTCTTTCTCTGGAGAACCTTGACTGATGCAGATTTTGGTGCTACCTTTCCTATATAATGACCACATTTTCCCACTTGTAAGTGAGTAATTGTTACTTAAGCTAGATGTGTTATTTAGGATTTGAGGGACAGGGAGCCAGAGGATGGTAGGCAGTAGAGGGCAAGTGGATTAAAGAATGGCAGTTATGGGAACAGGCACCTCTAGTGATCATGATGCTTCATCTTAATAGAGTATATTGGGGGCATGCGACATCTGACACATCAACTGGGGCAGCTAAAAGAGTGCTGGCATCATCCCTACACTAACCTTAGGCTGCACAGATTATGGCTCCCAAAGAGACACCTTCCTTCTGCTTGAGTAAAGGATAGGGAAGTGTGGGGAGGACTTTGTCTTGCATCTTGGATCCCAGCTCAATTACAGCAGGATAGGGCACTAGTCAGAGTTGCCAGGTCTACTTTCCAGGCCCTAGTTCCCAGATGACATTTCTAGACATGCCCTGGTCCAGAAAGGAATTTGCTGCCTCGAAGGGAAGGACCCAGTCCTAACTGCATTCATCACCTGCTAACTGAAGAGCACTTAGGCCCTGAATAACCAGCAGTGATACCCAGGTACTATGTCAAGGGCCTTGGGTGAGACTCTGAGACTTGGTGAGTTCCAGATTCAGCACATTCCCAGCTGTGGTGGCCATGGGGCAGGAATATTTCTGCTTGAGAAAAGCAGAGGGAAAAGTAAAGGAGACTTTGTCTTGTACCTTAGGTACTAGGTTGGCTACAGTAGGGTAGAGCACCATGTGAACTCTTGGAATGCCTGATTCCAGGACTTGGTTCTTAGATGGTACTTCTGGACCTGACCTGGGCCACAGCGGAGCCCACAGCCTTGAAGGGTGAGTCCCAGGCCAGACAGCATTTGCCACAAGCTGACTGAAGAGCCTTGAGCCTTAAGGAAACATTAGCCATAATCCGGCAGTACTTCCCAGGGGCCTGTGGTGGCAGTGGCCATGAGTAAGGCTCCTCTGCTTTTGGAAAGAGGACGGAAGAGAGGGAAGGACTATGTCTTGTGGTTTGGGTGACAGCTCAGCCACAGTATAATGGAACACTGTCTAGACGCCTAAGGCTTTTGACTCTAGTCCCTGGCTGCTGGACAGTACTTCTGGACTTGCCTGGAACATGGGTAATCTTGCTACCGTGAAGGGAAGGACACAGCTTCAGGTAGCTCAGAACAGAGTGAGACTCCATTTTTGTGGGAGAAAGTAAGGGAAAAGAACAAGAGTCTCTGCCTGGTAATCCAGAGAATTCTCTTGGATCTTGTTCAAGGTAATCAAAGTGGTACCTCTCCAAGTCTGCAAGAACCACAGTGTTATTGGCCCTGGGGTGCCCCCTAAAGCACATAAAGTGTAGATCACAACACTGAAGTCCTTTTGAATATCTGGAAAACTTTGCCAAAAAAGGATGGGTACAAACAAGCCTAGACCATGAAGACTATAATTAATACTTAACTTCAGTGACCTGAAACAGATGAACTTCTCCAAGTATAAAGACAAATATGTTTTGGTGAGGAAAACATGACCTCACCAAATGAACTAAATAAGGCACTGGAGTTCAATCCTGAAGAAGCAGAGGTATGTGACCTCACATACAGATAATTCAAAATGGCTGTTTTGAGGAAACTTAAAGAAATTCAAGATAACACAGGAAAGGAATTCAGAAATCTATCAGATACATTTAACAAACAGATTGAAATAATTAAAAAGAATCAAACAGAAATTCTGCAGCTGAAAAAATGAAATTTATACACAGAAGAATGTATCAGCCTTTTAATAGCAGAATTAATCAAGGAAAAGAAAGAATTGCAATAAGTAATCACCTGAAGGTACAAAACTCACTAGTAATAGTAAGTACACAGGAAAACACAGAACATTATAACACTGTAACTGTAGTGTAAACTACTCTTATCCTAAGTAGAAAGACTAAATGATGAACCAACCAAAAGGAGTAACTTTTCAAGACATAAACAGTGCAATAAGATATAAGCAGAAACAACAAAATGTTAAACTGCAGGGGAACAAAGTTAAGGCATAGAGTTGTTATAAAGTTTTCTTTTTACTTGTTTGTTTATTCAGTGTTAAGTTGTTATCAGCTTAAAGTAATGAGTTATAAGATAGCATTTGCAAGCCTCATGTTAACCTCAAATGAAAAGAAATGAATACACAAAAAATAAAAAGAAACTAAATAATAGTACCATAGAAAATCACCTTCACTAAAGGAAGACAGGAAGGAAAGAAAGAAGAGAAGACCACAAAACAACTAGAAAACAACAAAATGGCAGAACTAAGTCCTTACTTACCAATAATAACAGTGGATGTAAATGGGCTCAACTCTCCAACCAAAGGACATAGAGTAGATGAACAGATTTTAAAAATACATAAGTAAATAAACAAACAAGACCTACTGATCTGTTCACTACAAGGAACACCCTTCACCTATAAAAACACACATAGACTGAAAATAAAGGGTTGGAAAAAATATATTCCATGCCGACCAAAATGAAAAAAAGCAGGAGTAGCTATAACTACATCAGACAAAATAGATTTCAAGAAAGAAATTATAAGAAGAGACAAAAAAAAAAACACCTCACTATATAATGATAAAGTAGTCAGTTAGTAAGAGGAATTTTAAATATATATGCATCCAATCTTGGGTCACCCAGATATATAAAGCAAATATTATTAGAGCTGAAGAGAGAGAAAGGTCCCAATACAATAATGGCTGGAGAGTTCAACACCCCACTTTCAGCACTGGACAGATCATCAGACAGAAAATCAACCAAGAAACATCAGAATTAATCGGCACTATAGACCAAATAGAGCTCATAGATATTTACAAAACATTTCATCCAACAGTAGCAGAATACTTCTCCTCAGCACATGGACCATTCTCAACGGTAGACCATACGTTAGGCCCCAAAGCAAGTCATAAAAAATTCAAAACAATTGAAACAATGTTAACTATCTTCTTTGACCACAACGAAATAAAACTAGAAATTAATAAGAAGAGGAATTTTGGAAACCTTACAAACAAATGGAAATTAAACAATATGCTCCCAATTCACCAGTGAGTCAGTGCAAAATTTTCTTTCTTTTTTTTTTTTTTGGAGACAGAGTCAATTTAAAATTTTCTTCTTTCTCTCTCTCTTTCTTTCTCTCTCTCTTTCTCTCTCTCTCTCTTTCTTTTTTTGAGACAGGATCTCACTGTATCGCCTAGGCTAGAGTGCAGTGGCACTATCTCAGCTCACTGCAACCTTCACCTCCTGGGGCTCAAGTGATCCTCCCACCTCATTCCCTAAGTAGCTGGGACCCATGGGTATGCACCACCACACCCAGCTAATTTTTATATTTTCTTTGTAGAGATTGGGTTTTCTCATGGTGCCCAGGCTGGACTCAAACTCCTGGGCTCAAACAATCCACCTGCTTTGGCCTCCCAAAGTTCTTACAGGCTTACAGGTGTGAGCCACCACGCCTGGCCTAAATTTCTTAAAACAAATGAAAATGGAAGCACAGTATACCAAAACCTATGGGAAACAGCCAAAGAAGTACTAAGAGGGAAGTTTATAGCAATCGGTTCCTACATCAAAAAAGTGAAAAAACTTCAAAGAAACAACCTAAACATGCATCTTAGAGAACTGGAAAAGCAGAGCCAAAGAAACTCAAAATTAGTAGAAGAAAAAAATAATAATATCAGAGCAGAAATAAATGAAATTGAAATGAAAAAATACAAAAGACAAATGAAACAAAAAGTTGGTTTTGTGAAAAGATAAATAAAAAATGGACAAATCTTTAGCTGACCAAGAAAAAAAGACAGAAGACTCAAATAAAATCAGAGATGAAAAAAGAGACATTACAACCAATACTGCAGGAATTCAAAGGATCAATAGAGGCTTCTATAAGTAACTGAATGCCAATAGGTTGGGAGACTTAGAAGAAATGGATAAATTCCTAGACACATACAACCTACTGAGATTGAACCATGAAGAAATCCAAAACCTGAACAGACTAACAAGTACTGAGCTCTAAGCCATAATAAAAAGTCTCCCTGTAAAGAAAAGCCAGGGACCCAATTGCTTCACTGATGAGTTTTACCAGATATTTAAAGAAGAACTAATACCAATCCCACTCAAAATTCCAAAAAATAGAGAAGAGAATACTTCCAAATGCATTATATCAGGCCAGTATTACTTTGATATCAAAATCAAAGATATTATATAAAGAAAACTACAGGCCAATATCCCTGATGAACATTGATGCAAAAATCCTCAACAAAATGCTAGCAAACTGAATGCAACAGCATTTTAAAAAATCATTCATTATGACCAAGTGGGATTTATGTCAGAGATGAAAGGATGTTCAACATACACAAATCAACTGATATAATATATCATATCGACAGAATGAAGAACAGAGCCATACAATCATTTCAGTTAATGTGGAAAAATTATTTGATAAAATTTAACATTCCTTCATGATAAAACCCTCAAAAAACTGGGCACAGAAGAAATATACCTCAACATAATAAAAGCCATATATAGTATGAAAGATGCACAGGTAGGTAATATCATACTGAATGGGGAAAAACTGAAATTCTTTCTTCTAAGATCTGGAATATGACAAGGATGCCCACTTTCACCAATTTTATTCAAAATAGTACTCAAAGTCCTAGCAAGAGCAATCAGACAAAAGAAAGAAATAAAGGGCATTCGAATTGGAAGGAAGGAGTCAAATTATCCTCATTGCAGATGATATGATTTTACATTTAAAGACTCTACTAAAAAGCTATCATTAATAGAATTGATAAGCAAATTCAGTAACATTGAAAGATACAAAATCAACATACAAAAATCAGTAGCATTTCTATTAGCCAACAGTGACTAATCTGCAAAATAAATCAAGTAATCCCATGTAAAATAACTACAAATAAAATAAAATATCTAATAATTAAATTAACCAAAGAAATGAAGGATCACTACAATGAAAACCATGCAACATCGATGCAAGAAATTATAGTGGACACCAAAAAATGAAAAGATATTCCAGTTCATGGATTGGAAGAATCAATATTATTAAAATATCCATACTATCCAAAGCAATCTACAGATTCAATGAAGTCTCTATCAAAATACCAATGACATTCTTCACAGATATAGAAAAAATAATTCTGAAATTATATGGAACCACAGAAAACCCAGAATAACCAAAGCTATCCTGAGCAAAAAGAACAAAATTGGAGAAATCACATTATCTGACTTCAAATTATTCTACAGAGCTATAGTAACCAAAACAGCAGGTACTAGCATAAAAACAGACACATAGACCAATGGAACAGAGTAGAGAACCCAGAAACAAACTTTGTGGGGAACAAGTTTACTGTGCCGAGACTCTGGAGTCAGGCTGTTTGTGTTTGAATCCTGACTTTGCCATTTGCCATGGGTAAATAGCTAAATCTCTGTGGGCCTTAGCTTGCTTATCTGTAAAATGGGGGAATAAGGATACCTCTCTCATAGGGTAATAGATATGAGTAAATGATGTGATGGGTGAAAAGGGTTTAGCAACAGTGTATGTATGTGGCAGATTAGGTATTGCAACTGTCAAATCCCACGGTGTAATCATGATAGTAAGGAGATGAGATGAACTGTGAGCCAGCAAGTAAGTATGGCACATAGTATACCTTAGCTTGGCAAGTGTTAATTTTTGTTTTCACATGTGGTACATAGTAGGCATACAATAAAAATTTGTTGGGTCAAGTGAATAAAAGAGAAAAAGTTAGAAAGATGCTGACTTTTCTGGGAAACCCTCCTTCTTCACTCCAAACGTTCCTCTCTCCAAATATTGTTCTTTAACTGATTGACTTTGTTGGAATAGCCACATTTGGTTATTAGGGGAAATACATAGTTAGAAGCTTAGGAAACAGTGACAAAGGATTTTCCATGCTTTCAGCAATGGGAGATGTAGTCACTCAGTGTGTTAAACTTTGTGAAAGGAATGATGGGACGGGCTTTGCCCCTGCCCTACCTCCCCAAGCAGAGCCAAGAGATGACAGTGATTGGCAATGGTGCCACTCAGCAGCTGCTCTTACTGGCTGACTCACAGTTCACCTCATCGCCTTACCATAATGACTACACTGTGGGATTTGACAGTTGCAACATCTAACCTGCCTCAAAAGCTCTTCCTCACTTCCAGGGAGTTCCACTGTCCCTCCCTTAGTTTGGCATAAGATGTAACCACAGCTTAAATTATTAGTCTTGAGAGAAACAGGGAGGCGGTACCACGACTCCATCCACTCAGCTATGAATGAGCAACCTAGCCTTTATGACAAACTCCCAAAACAAGAGTCAAACCCCAAAGCATGAATAAAATAGCCATATTCATCATACAACACAACCCGGGCATGCCTCCTTGGTTTTGCTCCTTATGCAGTATTTTTACATTCATCCAAAGCTTGAGTACAAACTTTTCCTGGTGCTTTCTTCTGACTCATAAAAGCATCCCCTTAATCCCCTGTAGACAATAGAGGATTCTATTTAGCTGTAATTGTGGAAAAGGCGTCATCAGGGTTGCTTAGCAGCAGAAATTAGTTTATTGGAAACCACTTTCTGTGAGGAAAGCACCCCTTGTTTTCCCAAGGATTTGTGTCTTCTTGTTGATTGACTTGCTAACTGAATTCTGCAAAAGATTTACCCCCTATACCTATGAGAGGATTGGGAAGGCCAAATGTTAGAGAAAGACTCAATGTTAGAAAGCGGATGAGACACCCTTAAGCAACTAAGGGACCATGTTTCTTCTGTCCAGAAACCTCTAATTAGAAAATCTGAGGCCCAGCTTGGCTGTGTGTCCTTTGCCCTGCTGTCAGACCTCATTATGGGCTCCACCAGGATGAGGAAGAGAAGGGACATGTGTCATGCTGAGATGGTGATCAGTCAATCCAGGAAAGGATGTGGACTGGAGCTATTACTTAGTGACTTGAAGTATCACAGTTGCCAAACTCATTTAGTTTAATTATCTAGACTAGCAGTTATGCTCACGGGACCATGAGGGTAAGAAAAACAGTAAAGCTACCTGTGTAAGTGTATGTATTGGGAGAAAGCCATTGACATTTATTGAATGATTATTATGTGATAGTTTTAAGGATTTTTTTGTATACAAAAATAAATACTATTAGTTTAGCACTCTTTAAAGATGAAACCAAGGCTCTGAGAGGGTAAGTTCATGAATACAGTTACCTGTAAGTTAGCAGGGATGGAATTTGAACCCTGGCAGCTAACACAGCTGTCTGCTGGACTATCCAGGCCCTCAGTCTTAGATGATTATGCCCATGGGAAAACTATGGCCCCAAGCTGCTAGATCTTTCCTTTTGTTTGAAAGGAGCCACCTTATCTGAATTTTAAATGAAAAACATATGAGTTTTTAAATTGTTGGCAATATCTTTAACTTTTTAAAAATCTTATTTCAGGTCAACTACTGAGTATAAGCTGAGTGTAGCATAGGATTACTTCCTTCTTGCCCAAGTCATTAAGTCATTGCTCAAGCTGCAAATCTGTGCATATGTGGGATAAACCTGGACCAAGGAAGGATAAATGTAAACGGGAACCCACACCAGTTCCATTTCAGGAAATAGCCTTTGAGGAAGCTTTGCAATCAGGGACTCCTTAAGGTATCAGAAGTGGGAAGGAAGGACAGCTGGGCCAGGGCTAAAGAAGTAACTCTCTTGTGGATCTGCTCTCCACGACTGGTAGTATCCAATCATCAATTGAAGGAGTCCACAGGAGGCAGTGAACTTGAGCACCAGTCAGGCCAGTGTCAGTATCCAAGCAGCTTTCGGAAAGCAGTAGTGCCTGCAGTCAGATGGGTGGTCAGGCAATAGTTCTGGGTTGTCCATCTAACTGGAATCAGGATTCCACACACTAGAAAAGGGATAGGGAATTCAGCAAGAGCAGAAGGATGCTTGAGTGTCCTGCTAACAGGCACTAATATGGAGGACTCGAGTTCAGCTAGACTAGTAAACTCTCAACATAGCTTATAAGGTCATGATGATCTTGTCCCCGCAGACATACTCTCTTGCCACAACCATTGCTACTCTCATCTCCTGCCCTGCTCCCCTACTACACTGAACTCTTTTCCCTCTCTGCAACACATGCTGTGTGCCCTTTCAACTTCACTCTTCTACCTGAAGACCTTTCTCCCTGGCACTCTTTCTTTACTTGAATAATGCCTACTCATCCCTCAGGTATCCACCAGGACCTTCCAGGAAGCCTTTCTTGACTTCCCTAGACTGGGTTAGGTGACCCTTCTGTGTTCTCCCAGATCAGCATGTGTGCAAGGGTTATATAATGACTGGCACATAAACACTCTAAAAACAGTGGCCACTATTAATACTATTCTTCCTTGATAATACATATCATTCTGAATTATATGCCTGGGCCTCCTGGGCCTTCACTGTAACTCCAGCTTTTGGCACATTGCAGAGCACACAAAAGGTACCTGATAAATGTTTGTTAAAATAATGAAATTCTCAGTTGCACAGCTGGGCAAACATGGATATGACAGAATAGGAAAGGAATTGGCCAGGGCTCCTTTGCAATATCCCAGGGACTTGCCCCAGAACAAATGCCCATCTCTGCCAGGGGCTGAGACTAAGCCCCTATCTGTGTCACCTGTTGTACTCTGAAGACTCTCAGAGCCTGCAACTGAGAAGGACCAGGGCAGTCAGGGACAGTCATATGGGCAGGACTGCTGCTCACAGTGCAATTCTAGGATTTGTTTATTTAAGAGGCAGTACAATTTATGGAATGAACATGGGATTTGGGGTCAGATACACCTGAATTCAAATCCCCATTCTTTACTCTAGAGTTGTGTGGTGAAGGCTAAGGTCAGAATCTTTGGAGCAAGACATCTTGGGATTGAATCCCAGCTTCTCCACTTCATGACTGTGTGACATTAGAGACATTATGTAACCTGTCTGTGTCTCAATTTTCTCATCTGTAAAACAAAGAATAACAATTCCTGCTTCACAGGGCTACTATGTGGGTTAAGGAGTTAATAATTATAAAATTCTTAGAACTGGGTTTGGCAAACAGTAAGTACTATACCTAGGTTTACCCAATCATTCTGTGCCTCAATTTTCTCATCAGAAAAAATAGACATATGTACAACACTTGGTACAATGTCTTATATGTGGGCCACTCTCAGTAATTATATTATTTCTATTACTGTTACTTCTCTTGTAAGGGGAAGATCCTTTCCTGGAATAAACTAAATTGATTAATAGAAAGCTTCCTATGGATACTTCTGGTCTCTACTGACAATTTCAGGAGAAAGACTTTTTCCTCATGGTTCTGGGCCAGTCACCTCCCTTTTGCCTTGCCTTCTTTGTCTGATGTTCTGAGAACCTTTTTCATAGACCCAAACACTCCAATGCATACCCATTTCTCTCACAGAGAAGCAAAGGAGGCGTGCATTAGTTTCCAAGGGTTGTCTTGAGAAAATACCAAAAATTTGTTGGCTTAAAGCAAATGAAATTTATTCTCTCACAGTTCTGGAGCCAGAAGTCTGAAATCAAGGTGTCGGCAGGGCTATGCTCCTCTTAAGGCTCTAGAGGAGAATGTACTTACCTCTTCTGGCTTCTGGTGGCTCTAGGCATTCCTTGGCTTTAGGCAGCATAATGCCAAAATGTTTTTGTCTTCACTTGGCCTTCTTCCTCTGTCTGTTTCTGTCCCAAATCTCCTGCCTTTTTCTTATTACCTGTCTTTGAATTAAGGGTTCACCCTAAATTCTGGATAATCTCAATATCCTTAATTACACCTGCAAAGACAATTTTCCAAATAGGTTCACATTGACAAGAACTAGGGGTTAGAATGCGGCCACATCTTTGGGGGTCAACTATTGAACTCACTATAAGGAGTATAGTGATATATATACTCGCTATAAGGTGTATATTAGCCCCTAATTGGGGTTGCATAGAAATACATCCCTTTACCTTATTTGGGCCTACCTGTACCTCCTTTTCCTTTTTTCTTTGCCCTGAACACTTGTTCCAGTTTTGTCTATTTCCCATAGATGGGATGGTCACTGCCAGAGGAGCAAGCAAGAGTTCACAACCAACAAATCTGCTTATTTCTGTGCTACACCCTGGCCCACACCTGCAACAGCTTCTTGCCTCAGGGTTTGCTGTGGGCAGTATGTGAGATACTTGACCCAATACTCATGTGAAAGTTTATTCTGCTTGGCCCTCCCAGTTGCCCTGCAGACATCCAGGAGAGTTGGGTATCACTCGAGACCTGGCAGGGCCAGCTTGCCCTGCCTGGATCTTCACCAGGGTTGCCTTGGTCACATATTAGATTTCATACATGGGGCCAAACCAGGAGACCTTGGTGAGCTGGAACAAGAAAAGGTAGTGGATCTGGGTCAGAGCAGGAATTATACTTGTAGTTGGACTGGGCAAATAGGCTCAGAGAAGGAATCTGGGTCAAAAGCTTGGCAGACTGGCAGGAAACCTGAAGCCTGATGCACAAATTAAAATGAATACTAGCTTTCCACCTCCACAGGTCAGTTCTTGGTTCTCTTAAGTCTGACTGGGGGGTTCTGTGACATGTGGCATATCATGGATTGCAAGGGCAACTAAATTTTTTCTTTCTTTCTTTTTGAGACAGAGTCTCTCTCTGTCACCCAGGCTGTAGTTCAGTGGCACGATCTCAGCTCACTGCAACCTCCACCTCTCGGATTCAAGCAATTCTCCTACCTCAGCCTCCTGAGTAGCTGGGGTTACAGGCACACGCCACCACACCTGGCTAATATTTTTGTATTTTTGGTAGAGATGGGATTTCACCATGTTGGCCATGCTGGTCTTGAACTCCTGGCCTCAAGTGATCTGCCTCCCTCGGCCTCCCAAAGTGCTGGGATTACAGGCATGAGCCACTGCCCCCAGCAAGGCTCAGCTTAATTTAGCATATATTTATTAAGGATTTGCTGCATGCCAGGATCTAGTAATACAGAGGTCAGACAATCCTTGTCTTCAATTAGGTGAAAGTATAGCAATGGATACCAACGTATAAGAAATTAATTGCCATAAAATGTGATAACTATATGTGCACAGTGTTATAAGAGGCCAAAAGTAAGAAAAAATAATTCTGCCTTGGGCTGGGAAATGGGTCATGGTGGGAGCACGGAAGAGGTAATACTTGATCTGGATCTTAAAGAATTCAGTAAGTAATGGCTGAGAAGAGCAGCCCAGGAAGCTTGTCCAGCTGACCAAGTGAGTACCTCTTCTTTTTTGTGTTTATCTCACCCATAGCCTAGACCTTGGGTGGAAAGAACAACCTTCATATAAGAACTTTTTTAAAAAACAAATATTATAGAGACAGATAGTAAATATATCCCACAAATGAGTCATGCTCAGGGAAACAATCCACCACAAAGGACTCTTTTTGTAAGGAACTGGCTTAGTGGTTACTAACCTGACATCAGAGGCCCACAGCCACTACTACTATTATTCCTACTATTATGTATTAGTTTTAGACTTTGGGGTAACATGATATTTCAAAGACTTATTACTGTTGAGCATTTCATGTGGCCTCTTCGGATGTATTTCTTATTTAAAATGTTTTTCATTTATTTTATATATAATATTGGTGTAAGACACTTATAATCTCAATCTTTGGTAGAGGTAAGAAGATATCTTTAGTACTTATTGAATATCTCTTTGAACTTTTTTGGGGATGTCTTCTAATCCAACACCTTTATAATTAGTAGAGATGTTAAATTTGGAAATGATGCGTCTTCACAGAGTATTAATTTTGTTTGATTATTATTAGGTTGCATTTCAGTAATTTAATTGTGCAAGTTTTAAATATAAGGTTTAAATGTATTCCAATGCTAGAACAAACATAGACATATTACTCAACTTTTGATATATATAGCATATATGTCAGAATTGAATACAAAATTCAAATACAAAATTCAAGAACAAATTTCTTTTAGATAAGAGAAATAAAAAAGAACATCCAAACTGGAAAGAAGTCAAATTATCGTTGTTTACAGATAAAATGATCTTATATTTAGACAAGAACTAAAGACTCCACCAAAAAACTGTTAGAGCTGATAAACTAAGTAAATTTGCAGGATACAAAATCAGATACAAAAATCAGTAACAATTTCCATAAGCCAACAGTGAACAATCTGAAAAAATGTAAATCAAGAAACCAATCCCATTTACAGTAACTGGGAAAAAATAAAATACCTAGGAATAAAATTAAGCAAAGAAGAGAAACATATATATTTTTTAAGATGGAGTCTCTCTGTCATCCAGGCTGGAGTGCAGTGGTACAATCTCAGCTCACTGTAACCTCTATCTTCTGGGTTCAAGCTATTCCCCTGCCTCAGCCTCCCAAGTAGCTGGGATTACAGGCACCTGCCAGCACACCAGCTATTTTTTGTATTTTTAGTAGAAAGAGGGTTTCACCATGTGACCAGTCTGGTCTCAGACTCTTGACCTCAAGTGATCCACCCACCTCAGCCTCCCAAAATGCTTAAGATTACAGGTGTGAACCACCATGCCCAGCCCAAGGAAGAGAACGATTTCTACAAGGAAAAAGATAAAGCACTGATGAAAGAAATTGAAGATGATACACCCCTCAAAATGGAAAGATAGCCCATGTTCGTGGATTAGAAGAACTAATATTGTTAAAATGTCCAGACTACCCAAAGTAATCTACAGATGCAATGCCAACCCTATCCAAATACCAATTACGTTGTTCATAGAGAAAAAAAATCCAAAAATTTATATCAACTCTGAATAGCTAAACCAATCCTGAGCAAAAAGCACAAAGTTGGAGGCATCATACTATTTGACTTCAAAATATACAACAAAGTTAGAGTAACCAAAGCAGCATGGTACTGGCATAAAAACAGACACATAAACCAATGGAACAAAATAGAAAGCCCAGAAATAAACTCATGCATTTACAGCCACCTAATTTTCAACAAAGGTGCCAAGAACATACATTGGAGAAATTATTGTCTCTTCAATAAATTGTGCCAGGAAAACAGGATATCCATATATAGACAAATAAAACTAGACTTCTATCTCTAATCACATATAAAAAGCAAATTAAAATTAATTAAAAACTTAAATGTAAGGCCTGAAACCATAAAACTCCTAGGAGAACACATTGGGAAAATGTTTCAGATCATTTGTCTGGGCAAAGATTTTTCTTTGTTTAATTAAGACCCAAAAGGATAGGCAACAAAAGCAAAAATGTATAATTGGGATTGCATCAAGCTAAAAATCTTCTGCATAGCAAAGGAAACAACAAAGTCAAGAGACAGCCTACAGAATGTTGGAAAAAAATGTGCAAATTATCCATCTTGACAAGAAATTAATAACCATAATATATAAAGCACTCAAACAACTCAATAGCAATAAAACAAATAATCTGATTTTATAATGAGCAAAAGTTGTGAATAGACATTTCTCAAAAGAAGACATTCAAGTGGCCAACAGGCCTATGAAAAAATATTCAAAATCACTAGTTGTCAGAGAAAAGCAAATCAAAACCGTAATGAGATATCACCTTATCCCAATTGAAGAATGCAAAGAGGAACACTTTTACACTATTGGTGGGAATGTAAACTAGTACATCTACAAAAAACAGTAGGGAGATTCCTCAAAAAACTAAAGACAGAATTACCATATGATCCAGCAATCCCACTGCTGAGTATATACCCAAAATAAAGGTAATCAGTATGTGAAGGAGATATCTGCATTCCCATGTTTATTGCGGCACAATTCACAATAGTCAAGACATGGAATCAGCCTATTGATGAATGGATAAAGCAAATGTGGTATATATACATAGTGGAATATTATTTGGCCATGAAAAATGATGAAATCCTGTCATTTGCAGCAACATGGATGAAACTAGAAGTTATTAAGTGAAATAAGCTAGGCACATAAATGCAAATACTATGTGTTGTCACTCATACATGAGAGTGAAAAATAATTGCTCTCATGGAGGTAGTAAAGAGAACAGTGGTTACCAGAGGCTGGAAAGGGGAGAGGAAAGGGGAATGAAGAGAGGTTGGTTAATAGGTACAGTAACACATTTAAATAAAAGGAGTAAGTTCTAGCACTTGATAGCACAATAGAGCAACTACAGAACCATAATTTGTCGTAAATTTCAAAATAGCTAGAAGATTGGGAATCTTCTCAATGCAAAGAAAAGATAAGTGTTTAGATAAGTGTTTGAGGTGATGGATATCCCAATTATTCTGATTTGAGCATTGAACATGTATGCTTATATGAAAACATCCATGTACCCCACAAATATGTGCAACTATTATGTACCAATAAAAAAGGGGGAAACAGGCCTTCAAAAATACAAGAAAAAAAATCCAGACACAAAAGGCTGCATACTGTCTGCATCCATTTATATTTTGAAAAAGGCAAAATTACAGGGGTACAAATTAGCTCAGTGGTTGCCAAGGGCTGGGAGTAGAGGAGGGAAATTGACTGCAAAGGAGCATAAGGAAATTTGGACATTATGAAAATACCCATTACCTTCATTGTGATGGTGGTTACATGATTGAATGTGTTTGCAAAAATTCAACCAATTATACAATAAAAATTTTAGTTATGTAAAGTATATCTCAAACCTAACTTTAAGGAAAGTCGGGTTACTCCAGGTTCCTTTTCCAGACAAATTCACTGTTACGTTCATTTTTTTCTAATCTGCTTTTATGAATACCGGGAAGGAAGAGTTTGAGAATTACTCATTTAATATCTCTTTAAAAGAGGGGTCTTAGAGTATGATTTTTGCATGAGTTAAACCCCAAGATCTTGAACAATTTAAACTTGAACAATAATTTTAGGCATAGAGCTATAGGGCATTTCTGAATTATATAAAATACCAACATGCCTACACACAATATTTTATAGATACATAATCATTTATCTCAGCATTGCTTAGCTTCTTTATTTGTGAAATATTCACTTGGGAGTACATACCAGCAAGAGATGTGCATTAGTTTGCTAGGGCTGCTGTGAAAATGTACCATAGACTAGATGGCTTAAGTAACAGAAATTTATTTTCTCACAATTCTGGAGGATGGAAGTCCAAGATCAAGGTGTCAGCAGGGTTAGTCTGTTTTGAGATCTCTCTCCTAGGCTTATAGATGACCATCTTTTTGTTGTGTCTTCACATGGTCTTCCCTCTGTGTTCTAATCACCTCTTCTTATAAGGACATCATTCATATTGGATTAGAGTCCATCTTAATGAGTTCACTTTAAATTTAATTACCTCTTTAAAAACCCTATCTTCAAATGTAGTCACGGCCTGAGGTATTGGGGGTTAGGACTTCAATATATGAAATTTGGGAAGACACAATTCAGCATGCTTCCCACCCCTTCCCCCTTCCACCAAGTACATTTTTCCTGTTCCAGCCACTCTCCAACCGTAGTGC
Organism: Plecturocebus donacophilus; assembly: GCA_004027715.1. Classification (NCBI taxonomy): domain Eukaryota; kingdom Metazoa; phylum Chordata; class Mammalia; order Primates; family Pitheciidae; genus Plecturocebus; species Plecturocebus donacophilus. The sequence goes on from PVKP010001007.1 coordinate 84,975, forward strand.
CTCTCCCAAGATATAGCTTTCTTCCTCTTGATTCGCCTTGGTTACTTCCACACGTTGGTCAAACATCGTAAGAGGTAAAAGGAAATCAAAGTGCTAAGAACTGTAAAGATGCCAAGACACTGTATTTAAGCCCAGGTGGAAAAAAAAATGTGTCATTTAATGTTGGTATGTATTTGTTTGCTTTGGTGTATTTCTACAGATCCTTTTCTTGAAAGGCTATATAGAGGAACTTTGAACACCTAAACTATATCAGGAACATACCAAATATGTGGAACAGAATCTTAAGTGCTGCCCATACCACACAGCCTTGTACTCACTGCTCCTACACATATAAATGGATGAAGAATGGTTGAATAGCAAATATGCAGCAAGGCAACAATAGTCCAGTTTTTAACCCCAGCTTCCCTGTAGCTAACATGAATAATTCATGATAAGCTGAGTCCTTACATTAATTTATCTATGAGCAGTGTAATTATTTATTTCAAGCTGAAAACATTTCTCTGGCTCTGCTTCCTCCACTGCAAGATATTCCCAGGCAGCTCTGGGAGAATTGGAAGCATGTTTTTCCTCCAGTATTTGCCTGGCCTCATAGAGCAGCAAATAGAAACATAAAGAGCCCAATCTGTATGTACAAAACCAGTTGATGTAGATTACTTTTAGGTTCAAGTTTTGAGCAAACAAAATACAGACAAACCTTCGCAATTAATACTAAGACTAGGAAGTCATGAGCCCACGAAGGTTGTGTGTGAGGCATGGTTAAGGATTGGTGAAGAACACAAGGTCAGGGTGATAACAAGCAAACAGGACCTAGATAAGAAGGAAGCCAGAAACATTTCAGGTTATACCATAATGTCATCAGGAAGGGAATAGATGAATAATCGCAGCATTGGCTACCTTCTATGGAGTGTTTCTTCCTCTTCAAGGCCTGCAGTAGGTGCTCTACCTATCATGGGCTTAAGCTGAGCACACAGCTACTGCCATTAGCCTTGTAGGATCCCTCATTTGCCAATAAAGATAGAGAAGCTCTGTAAGATGCACTACATGGCGGAGTTAGAACCCCAGCACCAAATTTTCCCTGATGCCCAAGCCCATTCTCTTATGATTTCCATCATAATGGTCCCACACTGTGGCTATAGCATTATGTTGTATTATGCGTTATTCATAGTTCATCATATTGAATAAACAGAATGGACTTTGAGTAAACTAGGCAGAGTTTGTTTCTAAGTATGGTTTCAATTTATCTCGTTTTTTTTTGTTGTTGTTGTTAATTGCCTATATAAAGTTCAAAGAAACCATATCATGCAGATTCTGCTAAGAAGAAGATGCTTCAAGAGAAGAAATGCAGTTGATGTTTGCATTCAGGGTTCTGATGTCCAGAGTAGGCTAACTTTATTAACGAGTGTAGCTCCTTTATTGAAAGGGGTGGGACAGGTTTTATTTTGCCACAGTTGGGAAGGCATGGTCTCTCCACAGGTGAGGCTACTGTCTAATGGGAGATAGAACAGACTGGATTTCTGAATAAGTACATGAATACATTTGATTACAATACTCCCAGAGTGATTAAAGGGGTTGCTATAATGCTTGGTGCAAATTGGCAAAGTCAGTAGGGACGAGGGGAAAGAGTCCAGAAAGAAGAAACCTGATAAAGGAAAGTGAATGAAAGAGAAGAAGGAGCACCAGGGGATGGCCACAGTGGCTGTTGTAAGTGCTTTTGATCCAGGCACTCAACAGAGCACCTACGCCTAGATGCGTAGAGCTAAGATCGCTTTTGATGCCTGGGTTGGATCCAAAACTTCCAGCCAGGTCTGCCCTTACTCGGGTGTCTTGACTTTTGCATTCCCACAGCTGTGACTCAGACCTGTGTTTTCTGGGCTGGGAAAGGAGTATGGCAAATTATCAGGTCAGAAAGGAAAAAATAATAACTGACAACCATTATTCCTGCACCCTGGGAAGAGGGTCCTGACTGCCTGGCCATGCCTCTTTTGCTGACTCATGCTGTAGTCATCGCAGTGTCTTTGACTCATCCAGCCTAGGAACCCAAGAATCAACTCTGACACCTCATTCCCATACCTGGCCACCAGCACTGACGAATTTTAACCCTAGACTCTTTTTTGAGCCTGTTCCCTACTCCATTCCACTACCCATGTGTTGAGTCAAGCCTTCCTCCTCTCTTATTTGGAGCATTAAGAACTTCCCAACTGGTCCTGCTGCATCCAGTCTACCCAGACAGTCCATCCTCTGACCTTCCACCTGGAAAACAAACCAATCCTGTCAGTCCTATGCTTCTTAAAGAGTAGGATTCTCAACTGAAGACTCCCCTGAACTTCAAGAATCCAGGGGCAAAATTGCACCTTTATGCCATGTAGCAGAGGTAGTTAGTGATTAACAAATACTCCTTGTGTATCCCCATATATTCCAGCTTCCCTTGCAGTCAGGCTGGGGCATGTGACTAATTTGATCAACTCAGTATAGTAACATGCTGTATTTCATGCTTATCTGTGGCTCTGACTGGAAGTCATGAAGGTTGGATGACTTTTTTGAATGGGGAAACAAATTAGTTACTTCTTACTAATTGTAATATTTGGGGGGATTAAAAACAAATCTATGAAGACATGCAAGCCATAGGAAATAAAATATTAAAAGAGAGTCCTTAAGAATGAATATTATGGACCACTGGCCTACACAATAAAGTCCAAACATGACACTCATATCAATGCAGATGAGACACAAAAGCCATTCCGGTTTTATTGACAATAAAGTCTTGTTGCCCTGTGCTTTGCCAACCTGGTCCTTGACTCATTATTTCCCAGTCATGTCTTATATTTCCATGTGTGCCTGCCCTTGCAACCTCCAGTCCCTCATCCCCAGCCTGTCCAATTCCCCCTTTATCCTGCAAGATCCAGCTGAAATGTTGAGCTCAACCATCCCTGTTGAGTTCCCATCGCCCTCAGCCATAATTTTAGTCACAGTGCTTCTTTCATCATATTGGTCTTTTATCCCTGCATTTCTAACTGTTCGTTAAAACGTGAACTTCTCACATACAGGCGGTGTCTCCTTCCCAATTCCGTGCCCTCTAATGCCTAGGATAGTGCCTGGCCCAAAGCAGGGTATTCACCAACTACAGTCTTCTTGAGGGTACTCTTCTAGGCTCCTCAGATGGGTGGGTCACATGTAGAGATGAGTAAACTATTTATCTAAGTGCCCCTTTGCTATTCCTCAAGTGTACCAAGCCTGCTCTCCCCAAGAGCCCTCACGTGTGCACCTATCTCTGCCCAGTACTCTCTCCAGACCTCACATAGCCCTCTCCCCTACATCAGTCAGAGGGGCTTTCCCTGATCATTCTCCCTTTCTCTCCTTATTTTGCCTTATGTCTTCATAGCACATCTGGTACATTTTATTTTGCATTTACTATTAAGTCTTTTCATTGTTGCCCCCAAGTAGACTATAGACTCTGTGAGGTCAAGGGCTTTGTCTTGTTCATTACACATTAGTTGCTACTCAAAAAAATATTTCTGAATGAAGAAACAATAAAATTATCGTATTTTAACACAACAAATCTGAAACCAAGCCTCATTTTTCAAGCGTTCTTTTCATAAAGCCATAAAGCTTTAGATTAAGAAAGGAATTTAGAGGGTTTACTTGAGCTCAGGATTCTCATTCAACTGAAGCGGAAGTAGAGATTTCTGACAGCAAAATAACTATGCAGGGCTGAAGCTAGAACCCTTGTCTGACTCCTGAGTCTTGACCCCTAGAACAGTGTCTTGCATGTGGTAAGCATTCAGTTAATCAATGAGTGTTAAGTTGAATTAAAACTAGAAAAGCCTGAACAATTTGAAGCCTGTTTGTGCGGCTTTCTGCTCTGTAATAAACTGAGCTCAAAAGACATGGGCCTCTAAGGAGTTACTTGAGAAAACAGAAGTATAGCAGCTGGGGACCCAGGTTCTTACCCTGACATATGGACTTTGTTTAGCAGACCTTGACCAATGAACCACACAACTACCTGACCCTCTACACTGCATGTCCCCATGATCTGTAGACATAGCTGGCCCTGTTTGCTGGTCACCAATGGATGTTGAGGGCCAAAAGAGAAAAGGATCTCTCTTTTAGCCAGGAGCACGAGTAGGTGACTGCTAGGGAAAAGCAAGGAATGCAACGTCAGCCCAGCATGGTAGGTAATGGTTGAGGAGCCTGGGAACTAAAGCTCCTTCCCTTCTCAACCTCATACTCTGGGCCAGTTACTGAAATTGTCTAGACCTTCACTTCAAAAATATATCCTATTGTTAGGAACCAGGGTTTCATTACAAAGTTCTTGGCACATACTCCAGGACTAAATTATATAAGGTAGTGGTGTAAATTGCCAACCCAACAGTGCCTTCCACAATGAGGGGCAAACATAATGAAACCTTAGTTTGGTAGATCATAACAAAATTGCTTGTATCATTCCTTCGTCTCTCCTTTAGATGGAAAAGTATCACCTTTTCTATATGTTCTATGCCCATTTCAGCTTCCGCCCTCAGACTCTGAGGAATATAGAGAACTCTTTCTCTAAACACTCATGATTAAACAAATTAGGAGATTTCCTAGCCTGATGTACGGTTGTCCAGTAAGGACCCAGGTTCTATCACTCTCCTCTTCTGCAGCATGGCAGACATGACAGACAATCATCAATGACCACGGGGTCCCAACCCCAACCCTTGGAGTTCACCTCATAATTCCTCACAGTCCAGAGAGTCTTGATAATCAATTCGAACTGTTAGATGAAATGAAATTATTTACCGTCATCAGTTTCAGTTGTATAAAGCCAGGATCAGAATGTACAAACTGTCCTCAAACTTTTATCTATCTCTAGGTCATGCATTTCTAAATCAAACATGGTGCCTGTCTTGCAGGATTTGTTTTCTTTCTTTTTTGTTTTTCTATTTTCCTGTAAGCATACAAGGAAGAACAGAGATTTTAACCATTATTTCTCAGTGAACTAAACATCAAACTGTAAGTTTTCAAGTCTGCCGTGACACCGTATTTCTCCCTCTGTCTTTTGAAAACAAAGCCAAACAATAGATGGCACAGTCTCCTTAAGCTGTGTCCTAAATATACCGGGTTGGGCAAGATGCAATGTTTTGGTCAGTCACTAGGTGGCATCTAATTGAGGCAATGGGTGAACTCTCCCAGAAAGAGCGTTTTTGAGAGCACACCACATTTCTCCATTTTGGCTGCCATTGTTTGGTGGGCGTGTTGGAGTTAATCCATTGCCATCTGTCTTTATTTTGCTAACTTACTCAGTCGGACGCCACACTATTGAGTTCTGCAAATATCGGCTCTTCAGTACAGCAATTACCATCTCTCTAAACAATATCACCGCACAGCATTCTTCCTGCCTTGCCTAGAGCTTGAAGCATTCAGGCTCATTTTGACTGGCTTTGTTTATAGCGTTTGTCATCTTCAAAGATGAAAGAAAAATGGTCTGAACTCAAAGCCACAACAAGGCATGGCTTCTCTTTCCAAACTGAGAACATACCAATCAACATGTTCCTATTACATAAAAACCCCCGGAAGCACAGCCAAGGATGTGGGCTTGTGCTTGTGCAGTCCATGAAGACACTACCACTCCTCCAGGATGCAGGATGCGGACAGAATGCATTTTGTTGTTGATGATAATGTTCTTTTAATATTTGAGGGACTAGTGGGAGGGGTGGCAAGTGAGGCGCATGGAAGTAATAGGGGAAGCAAAAAAGAAAGAAAGAAAAGAAAGAAGAAAGAAAGAAAGAAAAAGACAGAGAAAAGAAAGATAGAAGAGGAGTGGGGGAGTGAGCTGATATTTGAGGTACCTTTCATTGCTGTTCCAGAAGAGGGATGAATTAATCATCTCAATAACCTAGAAATTGTGTTTGTCTTCCATGGTTTGCTCATTTCATCCATTCATGCATTGTGTATTGAAGACCTACTCTGTGTTTCAGGCAGCGTATGATGTTCCAGATGCAATCGGTTCACCAGGAATCATTGTCCTCTTGGAGCTTACAATTTGTGGGGAGACACATACTGATCAAGAAAACACAAGCACGATAGCTGTTGTGAAACAGACACAAAAACGCACAGGGTATTGCACAAGACACAATGGGTGCCCTCACCTAGTCTTGGGGTCAGGAAAGGATCTCTGAGGTAGGTGAAGATGAAGGGGGTTTTTAGAGTATCATTCTTCTTTATTGTACTCCCACGGGCTAAGTACTCTGCTTTGCAATTAGCAGATACTAGATTCATATTCGGTGACCAACTAGCAAGTGAGAAAGATGTAGCAGAATGAGAACCAGTGAAAATACAGCTCCATCCCTGATGGGACTACTTCCTCCTTTATCCTTTGCTTTTGCCTTTTTTCCCCACCAAAATTATATTAAGATTTCTATCCATCTTTTATCTTTAAGTCCAATTTGTTCAAAGTTTTCAACGCCTGGCAAACCAAAAGTGAATTAAACATTAACATAGTAGTTTACATTGGTATTTAGTGTATTTCTTCAGAATCGATTCACTGTTAAAATTTTAGAAAATATGAGGCAATTTGGGGAGCAAAGAGGAGGGGGCAAGAAAAAAGGGAATATGTTATGTTTGACTTCTCCACTGTATTACTGTATTTTCGAATATAATTTCTATCTTCAGGGTTTCCTCTATGAAGCAGAGGGAGTCCATATCCTACGTATTGACATAAGAGTCCAGCAAGGGCAAACCCACTAATATGCAGTTTTGGGGAACCGTAATCTTCCTGAGTTTCATCATAGGCGCTGGAATAGGTGGATATTGTAAGGATTTAATGCGGTCTCACTACTTACCAGTGCATTTGTGAGTGACCCAGTCTTGTAGGACTTTATCTTGACAAACAAGTCTATTTGTCATTAAATATTTGCAGTCTGAGTCTTTTAAAGTCATCTCCTGGGAGAACTGCATTACCAGGCAGTTTGAAGACCAACCCCAACTACATACGTAAGGAGCCTTTGCTTTGATTTATTTTGGTCTTAACTCATTGCGCCCCTAAGCTGAATCGGGTTTGTCAGGCAGCTGTCTTTCATGACAGTGAGATTCTCCTGCCTGAGGCCAAAACCTTCCAGAAGGTTCAGGTGGCTGGGGCCTTCCATGGGGAGTAGCTGGGTCTGTGAGATGGCTGGTGGGTAGAGCTGGGATACCCTCTTCCATCTACCTCTGGAATCTGCCTATACTGTGGACCTGGTGGTGTCCTGGGGTGGGGGTGCAGAGGGCAAGTGGGGATACCAGGGGAAGAAGAAATGTCACTTGATCTGTGGCAGACACTGGAGGGCCAGGCCGTGCGCAACAGCCACTGTTACCATGGAGACTTCCAAGGAGACCGCTGAAGGGCACTAGAAGCAGCCCTGGCAACGTTCTTCCATTTCTGACCTCTCATTACATTTGACATAACTGACCAAACTCATTCCTGAGCCTTCGCCTTCTTTGGTTGATGTGACAGGAACCCTTTTGGTCTGCTCCTCTCACCCCAGCTGACCTCTGTCGGCATGCTCTGCGGACACTTACTTCACTCTCTCTTCATTTACTCATTAGCCATGGCTACAAAAACCCTGTCTTAGGACCTCTGCTTTCTCTTTCCTCTTTTTTGAGACGTTTCTTCTCAAAGATTTTCAAACCAAAAATTTCTTCTTCAAACCAAGATTTTCTTGATTTGAGCTATGAGTTTTCTAAAGAAGATGTAAGTGGAGTTCAGCAAAGACAGGGAGGAAATTCGTGTTCACTGGCTGGTTGCCGTTTCCTCTATACCTGTGGCCCCACTGACCTGCACGTGGTGCCTCTGCTCATCCCCAAGCAAACCCTGCAAGGATTTGTCTGTGATGTTCCTTTTGTTCATGATGTTCCTTTTATCTGAAATTCTTTTTGCTTTCTCCCTCCACTCGCCTTCCAAATTTCTACTCCTTTTCAAAGCCCAGTTCAATTACTATTTCCTTTGTGGCATCTGCCTGAACTCCCCAAGCCCCATTAACCGCTTTGTCTGAATTTCATGGCACGAATGTCATCCTTCTATTAGATCATTTACCATATTACGTACACAGTGTAGTTTGCAAATTTCCCTCCCCTCCCCTAAGGTTGTCTTTGGGGTGCCAGAGGACAAGATGAGGTCTTATCTGTCTTGGCATCCTGACATCTATCACAGTGCCTAACACATAGGCAGGTGCTTCACAAACATTCCTTTATCATGTAATAACTAGTGTTTGTTAGTTCAGCGCATTATCTCAGACAGTCCTCCATATAACCCTATGGAGTTGGTCATTATCCAATGGGGAGAATGAGCTTTAGAGAAGTTAAATAAATTGCCCAGGACCACACAGACAGAATCGGGACATGAACCAGTGCAGACGGAATCTTGAGTCCACGCTGTGCTGCATGGTCACCCTCTGGAGGCTTGTGGTGTCCCCTCTGGCTGCTGCCCTACAGCCAGCAGAGGCGATCACTGAGCACAGGCACTTGCACAGCCAGTGCTGAAGAAGGCAGATGTGGATGCATGAATGAAAGGCAAAGGAGCAAATGAGTAAACCCACTCTCTGGGTCTTTCATACAATCCAGCTTTCATTCCTGCTCATTCACCCTACCTCCTGCTCCTCCCTTTTAGTCCCGTAAGTGCCCCTCCACCCCTGACCTCCCTTGTCTCACGCTGACTTCCTGCAGCACCTCGTTGGTGGGTTCCTCAGCCCACAGCCTCTTTCCTCCTCTCTCCCTCCCTGTGCCCCACAGCACACACAACACCTAAAAATTAATTCTTAAGTCCTGTTGTCAGTGTAAGGCCGGTTGCCTTGCTGGGAGCTCGGACGCACCCCCCCTCCCCCTTTTTTCCTTTTACAAGCTCTGAGCAAGCTCAGACATGCCCCGAGCAAGCTCAGACATGCTCGGGCATGTTCCCTTCTCCCTTGTTCGCATAGCCTGGTTTTCTCTTAAAGAGCCCAGTATGCAAACAAGGTGCTGCAACCATAGCTTCCTAACAACCAATAGCAGCTAAGCTTTAACAACCAATAGAAGCTAAGCCTTAATAACCAATAGCAGCCGAGTTTTAACAACCAATAGCAGTCGAGCTTTAACAACCAATAGCAGGCAAGTAATTCCAACCAACAACAAGCCAAGTCCTAGGTCAAGGCTTGTAACTTACCCAATAGCAGTCTTGCTCTCCCACAACCAATCGAGCTGTTTCACTCCCTATAAAACCCCCTGTCTGAGAGAAGTCAGTGTGACTTCTCCGGCCCCTCCTGTCTAGACCGCAGAACCTCACCCAGGAGGCTGAATAAATTCCCTTGCATTGGATTATTTTGGTGCTGGCCTCAGTTTCTTCGTTTTATCCTCGGAAACAAACCTCACAGACAGATCCACACTCCAGGACTGATTTTAGCTTCTGACTCATCGTTAAGTAAAATCGAAGCACTCAAGTCATTTCCTTACACATATCTATCTTCTAAACAAAGCAACATTGTTGACTGCTTCTGGCCTGTGATTAGCCTGTGTTGTCTCCAGATATTTGCCCAAGCCTTTCTTCTGTGTTTTCAACACCTCTCCCATATCAGGAACTGAGCTGGATTCTAAGATTAAAGCTTCAGTCTCTGATGCTCCTAGATGAGTGTAAGACAGCTGAAAAAGCAGTAACAAGATCCTGTCACTGTGGTAGGCGATTTGGAGGAAAGCACAGGTTGCTATAAAAGCACCTAGGTCATCTACCTTCCCCATCTCCAACAATCTCAGCCCTCAGCTCCTTCTCCGTCTGACCCGACTCACCTCTCCTACGGGGCTTTCTGTACATGACCCTTCATCTACTCCCCTGATGTATGCAAAACCTTCAGAATATATCTGTATCTGTTGATTTGTTCATCTGCAAAAATATATTTGCTTGAATGTGCCTCCTCAACTGTTGAACTCTAATGGGGCAGGAGAGGATAAAAGAAAGCCAACTGGAAGAAAGGAAAATGGTGTTTCTACTCAAGGAGGCTGGATCCTAGAGAAGGAAGATAATGAGAGAGAGAGAGGAGTGGCTTTTATTGGGCTTCACCCTAGCTATCCATTTTGGTAGTGGCTGAGTGGGTCCTGAAGAGAAAGGATTATATGTAACTCAAACCTGATCTACAAAACTTCTGTAGCCCAAGCAACTTCGTGTGGGACCCTTTAAAAGAGCAGACCACAAAGATAGGATGTAGTGTCCATATAGCTGAGCTGATCACCAAGCACAGGAGACACTGCGTTGGAACTCTCAGATATAGTGAGGCAGGGTGGGGGGAGAGGGGCTTGGACTGTGAAAGGAGGACCAGGGTCCCACAGAGGCATGCAGCTGAGCAGGCAAAATCTGGTCTGCACTTGAGTCTATGGCTAATGAGGCCTGGGGAACACTCATGAGGAGTCTGGTTATGGCTCTGTAGTGTTTTACCCACTGACTGAGGGGAAACAGACTCCACAGAAAATGATCCCAGGAGGAACAGAACAGCTGGCCAGGCTCACCTAGCGGGTCCCACCATCCTGCCAGGCAAACCTTGGCATCCCAGCACTTGGATCCAAGACACTTTGCTATCATGTTCCCTCACATCTTATCCTGTCTCCCTCCTTGGTCTGAATTTCATTCTGACCTGCATTTGACAACACTCAATGTTGTCTTACCAACTAACATCTATGCTTCGGCCTTCTTGCCTTCAAGCCCAGCATGTCCCTGTCTGGCTCCAAGCCCCTTTCACTCCAGCCTTTTATAACCACGTCATTCCATGTAAGTCACTTGTCCTTTGAACCAATCTGCAGGCTGAGAAAAGTCTCTACTTTCCTCACAGAGGAAAGGGTGCTGGGAGCTGAGCTGTAGATGTTCTCTTTGCTGTCTGTCATTCTAGGGGCTTGCCGACATTGGGCAGAATCTCCTGCTGGCTGAAACTCTCTCACCACAAGGGATTTCATTTTATGTTAGCAGTTTCATAGGCTGAGGGGGTGATAGAAATAAGAGAAACATGAAGAGAATATGCCACAAATGACTAAACTCAAGATAGACTTGGGGCAGGGATGTAGAGATTTGGTAAAGGTCCAGAAATCTAAATGCTGGGTGTGCTTACTAAGTGTATCTATGCATTAAGCTAAGCAAACAGATTCCCTGTCTCCTTGACGACCAGAACACAAACATGTCTTACCTGCATTATCCATTCTCTTTGCCAAAGCAGTGCATAATTAGTTGGGGAAAAAATATACATGCAAGATGAAGGAGTCCACAGCTCTTAAACAATATTTATTCTTCATTGCTCTCTGATGAAGAGTTCACCTACTCAACCTCACTAACATCTCTCTTGTCTCATTTATCAGCCATGCCTTTCACTTACTGGTGGAAAGCTAATACCGCCTTGCTTCTCCCTTTCACTCAACACTGTTTAAGAGCCTGATAAATTCGCTAGGAAGGTTTTTCTGGAAATCTGTCTATTTACAGAGACACACTGGGATGGCCATAGACACCAACTGTTAAATAGCCTCTTGTGTGTGAAGGCCATGTTGTCACCATCTTAGAAAAAGAGGAGAGACCTTTCCTCCTCCTCATGGAGACCATCATACTCCTGTTTGCTCTCGGCATGCAACACCAACCACGTCAGTTACAGAGTGACATGAACCAAGCCCAGGGGTTTGTCTAACAAGCTGGACAATTTCCAGGATATGGATGCCAGAAGTCTCTAAATGCTTAGAGGTTTTAGGGGCACAGCCTCCTAAAACAAGCAGCAACCAGAGTAAAAAAGTCAGCCCTGAGAAGATAGAATCTCAGCTTTCTAGTCTGGAATGTACCTTCCCCTGTGCCTGTCCTCACCACCACAGCCTGGGGCTAATGGGTGGACTGTCAGCGTGGGAGGACCATGTTCTGACTCCCTCCCGGTGGGACACAAAGGGCCTGAAGGCTGCATTTAGAGGGAGTCATCACACTGAGCACACACTCATACACCCTAGCCTTGTACCCGCAGGGCGTAACCTCCCCAGGAGTGGTGGAGGAAAGGATGGGAGCCAAGTGGATGAGAGGAAGAGAATAAACATCAGGGTAGGGGCCCTGGTTCTTCAAAACAAGTATGAAGCAACAGGATGAAAGAATTACAGTGGATTGCGCTCTCCGGCCCCACTCCTTGGTCTCTATGTCAGGTCTTTTCAGGATAAGTCTGAACCTTGGGTGAAGAAGAGAAGGGGCGTGAACATGTGTATGTGCAGTGGGGTATGTACACCACCCCATGTGGATCCTGTGTGCATGTGCTGGTGCCTCTCGACGTGTATAAACCCATGTGATGTTGCAAGCTATACAAGCGCTCTACATGTTAGCCTAACCACAGAACCATTGCCAAACCCAGCTCTGATGCAAAAAGCCTCTTCCAAGAGTTGACAGGAACCATATTCAGGTTCACATTCCGGGAATCACTTAGCATAGCTGGGGGAAGGAGGAAATTTAAGTAATGAGATGGAATGGAACAAAGAAGAATGCTACCAATTGTAATCACCAGCATCCTGGTGGGGAGGTCACTTGGTGAGGAAAAAATAGGACCTATTAGGAATGAGTTGGGATTGGATTCCAGGTGGGTTTCCCAGAAAGCATTCAGCTGTCTTGTGAGAAGCAGGAACTAGAGACAGACAGGCTGGCTGTATGGTGGATTCCTTGCAACCCTGCCAGCGGTGGCTTAGTGTGAGGTGCAGGTGGATTTCTTGACAGGGATACCTATCTTGGAAGTGGCAACAGATTTATGGCAACTAATTGCACAATAATAGCTGGCCTGAACAGAGCTCTTGTGCAATTGCCAGAACTCTGTACTACTACTATTAATTTACATAACAAACATTTTACACCTACTTATTGAGAATAACTAACTTTTATTGAAGGTCACATATTGTTCTGAGCTCTGCATATCTACCAATCTGCATAAAAAGTCTATAAAGTGGGTACTATTGTTATCACTTGCATTCTTCAGAGGAGGAAACTGAAGCATAGTGAGCTTAAGTAACTTCCCCAAAGTCTCTCACTGTATGCAAAAGACAGGGTTAGAACATAGGAAATTTTTTCCCAAATCCCACAAAGTCAGCAAACATACCTGCTTCCTATATTTACTTTTGTACAAAGCGAGTACAAATACTAGCATTCTAAAGAAGCTAAGAAAATGTCATGATCTCTATCTTTAAAGGAGTTTATAGTTTTGGGGGAGAAACAGACAATGTTGCCTTCTGACTTAAGCAAATTTAGCCATTCAGAAAATTTCAGATTCTTCTTTTTTTTTTTTTTTTGACATGGAGTCTTGCTCTGTCACCATGCTGGAATGCAGTGGCAAAACCTCAGCTCACTGCAACCTCTGCCTGCCGGGTTCAAGCGATTCTCCTGTCTCAACCTCCTGAGTAGCAGGGACTACAAGTGCACACCACCACACCCAGCTAACTTTTGCATTTTTAGTAGAGTTAGGGTTTCACCATGTTGGCCAGGATGGTCCACCTACCTTGGCCTCCCAAAGTGCTAGGATTAGCAGGCGTGAGCCACTATGCCCAGCCTCAGATTCTTTTTATAACTACTGCTAGCCTCTTGAGGTTAGAGACATGTGGGGAACTATAAATCCCCTCCCCTACGACCTCAAAAATGTCTAATTGAACCCCATGTGACATATAGATGCACATTGGCAAGGAAGTACAAATACACACAGTCAACTTGTTCAGCAGTTTGGGGAAGACTCCCTCTGGCCTAGGCAGTCAAGCAAGCACCATGCATTAAAGACTTGAGCTGGGGCAGATGTCACCATAGTCCCAGGAGAGCGCTGGACAGTTCTGGGTGGGATCGGGCAAGAGGGTCTTCTGCGAAGGAAGGGACAGAGACCATAATAATTTGGCTGATGGTGGGTCTAGATTTACCATCTTCTTGTGCCTTGTTCATAAAGGAGAGTGAAGTCAGTGCAATATTTCTAACTACTCACCAGTCTTGACACTATTCGTATTACCAAAGAAATTATTTCACTGAAGATGTAGGGAATGCTAGATAATGCCCCTTCAGGTTCTGGTGTATGATCAGGCTCCTCGTGGGCTGGCTCACCACCCTGGAGTGTTGCTTCTGATTCGGTGCCCAGGCTTCCTGTTTCACAGGTCCCATCTGATCACCTCTATGTGTCCAAAATCAGCACCATTGAGTCATTTGGTTCCAGTATACCTTTCCCAAATGGTGCTTTGTTATTCAAAATTAAAATAACTGGCCAGGCGCAGTGGCTCACACCTATAATCCCAGCACTTTGAGCAGCCAAAGTGGGAGGATTGTTTGAGCCCAGGAGTTTGAGACCAGCCTGGCTAATATAGTGAGACCTTGTCTCTACAAAAAATTTAAAAATCAGTGGGTGTGGTGGTGTGCACCTGTTGTCCCAGCTACCCTGGAGGCTGAAGCAGATGGAACGCTTGAGCCCAGCAGGCTGAAGTTGCAGAGAGCCATGATCACCCCACTGCACTCCATCCTGGGCAATAGAGTGAGACCCTGTCTCAAATAAAACTGAAAAATATAAAATAAAATAACAGAAAACATTCCATAACATAAGAAACATTGTAAGGACCTGAATGTAAGGCAAAGCTCTCTATATCAAAGGATAATTTGGGGGAAAATATGCCTTATATTTTTTTGCTTACTGTCATAGAAGATTACCTAGTTTGTGCTGACACAAAGCAGATGCTCAATAAATGTGAGTTTTCTTCCCTCCCTCACTATCTCATTTAGTTCTAATGGAAGACACTACAAGGAAGCTATTATATTTATTTTATAGACAAGAAAACAAAAGTTTAGAGTTTAACTTATTCAGTTCATACGACCACAAAGTAGCCACTCTGGCTTCTAACTGGAGCGCCCATGCTCTTCCTAGTATGGATACTGCCTCTCTAATAATCCTAGCTGAGCTTTGCAGATGGGCGTTGGCAAAGCCCTTCCACATGCCCTGTGTCACTCCTCAGAACACTCCGGTAATATGAGAATCATTATTTTCTTCAATTTTAAGTGAATGAAGCAGCAGCTTGAGGAATTACAACAATCTGCCCAGGTTTTCTAAGGCAGCAAATGGGTCCATCGGCATTTGAGCCTATGTTTTAAACATTGCCCAAATCTTTGCTTTTGGTACTACACTACATGACATCTCAGCGTGGCACCCAAGGATGGCCAAAGGGTCAGTGTAAACTGAGCACAGAGGACCTGATTCATGGGCAGCAAAGATCCAACTGGCTCATCAGTTTTAGAGCAGCCCTTAAATCTTATCTCGGCAGCATGGAGAGGCCACTTTTAATAAGAATTATAACCAACGTTTTCATTACATGTTATTGTTTATAAAATACCTATTTTATGTGTTCTAATTTTGAATGCAGAGCTACTGCATTCAAAAACAGAACAGTAAGGGGACCATATCTTTCAAGCTAGCTAGGCCCAGCCCTAACAATATTCTCAGATGCTGCATCAGTTTCCACACCCTGAAGGCCACTTTCCTACGTGACACTGAGTTTTCTTGCTTCACTTCATCTCCTTCAGGCTACCTTGATCCTCCAGGTATAATTTTCTTGATTCTTTAAAAACAGATTTGCTGTATCATGATTATATGCCTTTTGAAAATAATTTAGAAAATACGGGATAGAATAAAGAATAAAGTAAGCATTTAACAAGTATCCCACTTACTAAGATATGGTAACATTAATATCTGGTATATACTTCCTATGTGTGTGTGTGTATAATGGCTTCATAATATTTCATCAAATATACATGTATGTGTGTATCATTATTTATGTTAGCATTCCATCCCTAATTCCTAATTAATGAACATTTGCTGCTTGGTTTCTTTTCAATACATATACAACATTTCAATGAAAATCTTTGAGGATTCATCTTTTTATACTTGTCTCGTTTTCTAGAAATGGAATGGTTGTTGATGGGAATGTACTTTTTAAAGGTTTTTAAAAACATGTTGAAAATTACCCTCCCAAAGAGCTGAGTCTATTTATATGCTCACTAGGACAGCATAAGCACACACCTTTCCCACACTGCTGAGACTGAGAATTAGCAAACTTTATTCTTTAACAGCTGGTAGGGAAAAACATAACTTTGTTCACATTTCTTTCACTACTTAAAAAGGTGAACATCTTTTTATCTATTTATTAGCAAGATGATCCTATCATTTATTTTCCAATCTGGAGGTTTTTGTTGTTTTGTTTTGAGATGTAATCTCGTTCTGTTGCCAGGCTGGAGTGTAGTGGCGCGATCTCGGCTCACTGCATCCTCCAACTCCCTGGCTCAAGTGATTCTCCTGCCTCAGTCACCCAAGTAGCTGATATTACAGACATGCACCAGCATGCCCAACTAATTTTTGTATTTTTAGTAGAGACAGCGTTTCACCATGTTAGCCAGGATGGTCTCCATCTCCTGACTTCGTGATCCGCCCACCTCAGCCTCCCAAAGTGCTGGGATTACAGGCGTGAGCCACCGCACCCTGCCCAATCTGGAGTATTTTAAGAATAGAAGTGGGTGCTGACTGGAGGGTCAGTGAATGGGCTTATGGTCACACTATGGGTGACCATTTGCATTTCTTAGTTTGAGAATTTCTTGCTTGTTTCTTTTTCATACTTTTCGATTCAGTTGTCTGCTCTTAATCACATAAAGGTCATGTTATAATAGTAATATTAATCCTTTGTAACATGTGTTAAGTATATATTCCCAGTAGGTCACTTATTTTATTTTTAATTTTGAAAGTAATACAAAAACATCGTTTTTAAAGTTGGTTTCAGATTTTCTTAATTCAACTCTTTGAGACAATTGTAGATTCCCATGCAATTATAAGAAATAATATAGACAATATATAGAGACATTGCAATTATAAGAAATAATATAGACAATCCTCTTTACTCTTTATCAAAGTTTTCTTCAGTGGTAACATCTTGCAAAGCTATGACACAACATCATAACCAGCTATTGGCATCAATGCCTCGTATTGCTCTTTTAGAGTCACACCCCCTGCTCTTTCACCCTCTCCTTAACCCTTAATCTATTAATTAATTAATTAATTAATCCTTAATCTATTCACCATTTCTAATAATTTTGTCATTTCTAGACTGATATATAAATGGAATCATACAGTATGTAATCTTTTGGGATCATTTTTTTTTTCACTCAGCATAGTTCTCTGGAGATTAATCCAGTTTGATGCAAGTATCAGTAGTGTGTTCCTTTTTACTACTAAGTAGTATTCCATGTTACAGCTGTATCCCAGTTTGCTTAACCATTCACCTTTTGAGTATCATTTGGGTTGTTTCCAGTTTTTGCTACTACAAAAAACCTGCAATAAACATTTGCATATAAATTTTTGTATTAACATAAATCTTCATTTATTTAGGATGAATGTCTAGGGGTGTGATTGCTGCCTTATACAGTAGTTGCATGTTTAGTTTTTTAAAGAAATTGCCTAGCTGTGTTCAGAGTGTCTGAACTATTCTATATTCCCACCAGCAATGTATAAATCACCCAGTTTTTCTGCATCCTCACCAGCATTTGGTGTTGTCACTATTTTTTATTTTAGCTCAGCTAAGTGGATAGTGATATCTTATTGTGGCCTTCATTTGTATTTCCCTAATGGCCGTTGATATTGGATATCTTTTCGTGTGCTTATTGTCATTTGTCTCACCTCCTTGGTGAAATATCTCTTCATATATTTTGCCCATTTTCTGACTACATTGTTTGATTTTGCAGTGTTCAATTGTGAGTGTTCTTTATATATTCAGCTATTAGCCCTTTGTCAGATATGTGGTCTGCAAATATTTTCACCCACTAGGTATCTTGTCTTTTCTCCCACTTAATAGGGTCTGTCACAGAGCAAAATTTTGACATTTCTAATTAATTAATTTTTCCTTTTATGGATTGTACTTTTGGTGTCAAGTCTAATGATGCTTGCCCTATATCCTAAAAACATTCTCCTATTTTTTTCTAACAGTTTTATAGTTATACATTTAACATTTAGGTTTGTAATTCATTTTGTATTAATTAATTCTGTGTAAAGTGTGAAAGTTAGATTGAGGTTCAATTTTTGCCTATGGATACAGCTCCAGAGCATCTTTCTTGCCTTTTTTTTTCAAAAAAACTTTTGTTAAAAACTAGTGGGGAATATTTGTGTGGGTCTCTATCTAGGTTCTCTATTTTGTTCCATAGATCCACGTGTCTGTCTCTCTACCAATATCATATGGTGTTTTTTTTGGTGGGGGGTGGGGGACAGAGTCTCACTCTTGCCCAAGCTAGAGTGCCATAGTGCAATCTTGGCTCACCATAACCTCCACTTCCCAGGTTCAAGTGATTCTCCTGCCTCAGCCTCCTGAGTAGCTGGGATTACAGGCATGGACCACCACACCGGGCTAATTTTTGTATTTTTAGTAGAGATGGGATTTTGCCATGTTGACCAGCCTGGTCTCAAACTCCTAACCTCAATTGATCTGCCCACCTTGGCCTCCCAAAGTGCTGGGATTACAGGTGTGAGCCACTGAGCATGGCCATATAATCTTGATAACTGTAACTGTTTAATAAGTCTTGAAATCTGATAGATTGATTCCTTTTATTCTTCCTTTTCAAAATTGTTTTAGCCATTCTAAAGTTTTTGCCTTCCCATATAAATTCTAGAATAATCTTGTCTATGTCTGCAAAATTCCTGCTGAGGTTTTGATAGAATTGGGCTAAGCCTTATAGTGAGTGGAATGGTGGTAGCTCTACAAATAATACACATGTCATAATCTCTGAAACCAGTGCATGTGACCTCTGATAAAGAAGGGGTCTTTATCAGAGTAACTAAATTAAGCATTTTGAGATGAGATCATACTGGATTATCCAAGTGAGACCTAAATCCAGCAAAAAATGTCCTTATAAGAGACACTCAGAAGCAGACGGAAGAGGAAGAGACCATTGGATCATCATGGAAGCAGAGATTGGAGTGATGAGGCCACAAGACAAGGAATGCTGACAGCCACCAGTAGCTGGAAAATTCAAGAAAGGATTCTCCCCTGGGGCCTTTGGAGAGTGTGCTTGAGTGCCAATACCTAGACTTTAAACTTCTGGCCTTCAGAACTAGGAGATAATAAATTTCTGTTGTTTTAAGCCACTCAGTTAAAAGTAATTAGTTCTAGCAGTTATAGGAAACCAGTAAAAGGCTGTATAACAAAATATGTTACAAGACTTTGGATCTTATCTAATTCTGTTTTTAACTGGCTTCCTCTGACCCTGCTCTGGAGTGGGTGGAGGGTGGGGGAAGGAAGTCACCTCATTGTTACTGCCAAATGGAGCTAGAAATCCAGGTCTATCACTCAGCACCAGAGATAGGGGTTTTTTTTTACTGCTGGGGGAAGATGGGTATTAGGCTCCCCATATAATCTCCACTGACACTGTTGGTGGGGAGTGGGATACTTTTGTACAGGCCAGTGGAGATGCAAGTCCTGGTTGCCTACGGGGTCTTCTCATCAGTACTGCAGTGGGGAATGGGAGTTCCTCGGTACAACCTCACAGAAGGGGAAGTGTACGTTCTCCACTAGGCCTTCGCTGGTATGTATGGGTAGGGGTGGGACCACAATTTTTTCTGAGGTGTTTGGCTAAAATACAGCAGAACAGTTATTGGCCAAAAGTTGTCTGTATTTCTAGACTGCCCCTTTCCTCTTCCTTCGGCTAAAGAGAGCAGGCTTTCCTTGAGGCTTTTTTCAGGGGCCAGGGTTCTCCTCCTATTAGCCTTTCTGGGTTGCTGGCTTCCTCAGCTCCAAGCCTGGGGTAAATGAAGCAAAAAGAAAACTCAGGGAACTCACCACCATGTCATTTCACAGGTCCCGAGGTCCCTAGTTTCTCATGCCTCCTTCTCTTCACCTTTCAGAAACATCTCATGTTTGTTTTAGATCCAATATCCAGGGATTTTAGTTGTATTTAGTGAAGAAGTAGGAAAAAGTACATCTACTCCATCTTCCTAGAAGCAAACGTTTATTTTATTTTTTAAAAATAACTAACAGAACTTAAAGAAAACATCAAAGCTCCTCACTGCTCCCGCCTTACCCTTACTGCAGTCTCCATAAGTAACTGCTGCTTCTCCAAGGGTCTGCAGGCAGCTAATTCAAAACAGAAGGCTCACGTCTTCCACTTCATGGTTCAATTTAAAGTAAGCATTTTTAAGTAGGTACTATATTTACCTGGATGATTCAAAAAGGCATATAGAGAAAAATCTCCCTCCCATCCTTATTCCATAGATACTAAGTTCTCTTCCCTAGAGGCAACAAATATTAGTATCCTCCTGTGTATGTTTCCAGAGATATGTTATGCATAGCTTCACAAATACATCATGCCTCTTGGGATAAAATGTATCAGTTTTCAGTTACTGATACCCTCTTTCCCAGTAAAGAGGAATGCCCTCTTTCCTCATTGTTGGCTGGGCAGGGCCTTCTAGAGTGGAAGGAGTATACCTGCCACTCCATAAACAGACATGCACCTGTGACTCACCCTGACCAATGGAGGTGTGAGCAGAAGCCACATATGCCAGTTCTAAGCAGAAAGTCCAAAGCCATTGTGGGCTTCCACTCCTTTCTGGCTCTTTTCCTCTGCCATGAACAGATGTCCAAGGGGCTGCTCTTCTGGCCTGGGTTTCATATGTTTTGTGGAACAGTCTCAGCAAACTCATAGCCTCTGTATTAGTTAGCTATTGCTGCATAACAAATAACCCTAAAATTGAACAGAAGCTTACATAAAAATATTTGCTGTCTCACAAAATTTCTGAAGATCAGGAGGCTGGAAGCAACTTAGTAGGGTGATTCTGTCTCAGGGTCTCATAAGGTTGCAGTCAAGCCACCAATGGGTCTTCAGCCATCTAAAGGCTTGACTGGGGCTCAGGTATCTGCTGCCAATATAACTCCCTTGTGTAGACATCTGCAGGAGGCCTCAATTTCTTGCTGATTGCTATCAGGAGGTCTCAGTTCTCACCATATGGGGCTCTTCATCAGGCTACTCCACATGGCAACTGATTTCCTCCAAAATAAGTGATTCAAGAAAGAGAGAGAGAGCATGTGCTCAAGATGAAAGCCACAGTGTCTTTTATTACCTAATCTGAGAAATGGTATCTCATCACTTTTGTAGTATTCTCTTGGTTGTAGAAAACCAACTCTAGTGCCTTGTGGGAGAGGACAACAAACGGGTGTACATGCCAAGAGGCAAGGATCACTAGGACCATCTTGAAGGCTGGTTGTCATAGCCACAGATAAGAGGACTAAGGGGGAAAAAAAAGCATACTTTTAATGTTTGGGCATTGGTTGTTGCCTCAATATAACCTATTGAAAGCTAACTGGTAGACTGTGTATCTTTTAAACTTTAGTTTTTTTCTCTCTATTTTAAAAGATGAAGAATGGAGCTCCCTTACATTCTCTTTAGCTTTCTTACACTACTGCCCATTTCTTGAGTTTGATTAGTTTTATTATTCCTTTTAGGTTTTCCTATTGGCTATGCATATCACTGTAAATTATGTATTTGGGTCTTGTTTCATCTGATTTAGACAGCATTAGTTTATCATCTACTCTATAGGATTAAAAGTTTGCCCTTCTCCTAACATCACCTCCCTCCACACTTCTGTCAGCGATACCATTATTTGTGTACAAGGTTCTCTTTGCCCCATTATATCTTTCTCTTCAAGCCATGCTGTTGTGTGAAGAATTCACAAAACTCTATCTCCACAGAGCAAAGGACCAATGAAAGGTCCCCATGTGTAGGCTGAGTATCCATCAAGGAGACATAAAGATGGTGGCACTGAAAAGGCTGGTGGATTTGATGCTGCAAGGCTTAACTCTGAGGCAGCGGACAACCTGGAACCTAGACAACTCCTGACCTGTGGTCACATGTGATGGCATTTAGATCCTTAGCCAGGGCAGGAAGCAATCTCCTTCTGAAGCTGAAGTCCCAAAGCTACCACAGTCCAGGGTCATCAATCCTGGTGTTTGTGCAAGGAGAGTTCCTGATCCAAAGTGAAGAGCTAAGGAGAGTGAAGGTGACAGAACTTTCTTGACAACAGAAATTCTTTGTGTCACTCAGCACCACACTCACTGTTTTTCCTGAAAAATAGCCACCTGGAGAATAGATAATTCCTCTTCCCCCAAGACATCAGAGTAGGGTATCCTATTGAGCTCTGTTCTTGTCCCCTTAGACCTTGAGATGACAGGAGAAGCATTGCCAAATACAACAGGACACTTGGTTACATTTCAATTTCAGATTAGGATAAGTATATCTCAAATACTGAATGGGATATACTTATTCTAAATAATTATTTACTGTTTATTTAACTAAGCATCTTGTATTTTTACTTGCTAAATCTTGCAACTCTAGATAGGTAGAGATGGGGCCCCCTTAACAGAATCAGAAGCAGAGCCAGAGCCCCACATGAAAGTGCTGACCAAACCAAAACCCTCATGAAGAACCCACCAAGCCTGGCTATTGCTATGCTAAGAGAGGTGCCCTATAGAGAGGGTCATCCACATAGAAGTTTTCCAGAATTGACCTGTATAGCTTTATCTACTGCCCCCAAATTACTTCATATCCAAACAATTCCACAACTATCTCTCAGCCTGTATGTAAATAGTTGTTTGCATTCAATGTATTTGTACTTGTTGATAGCCTTATACATGCTGTGTCTTTCTCTTACAGATCCAGATTCAATACTTATTAAATGGTGACAGTGCGATGGAGAATAGTATGAGGTGATGTCCTTATCTTCACTATAACCCTGTGAGGGAAGCATCACTTATTATTTTGCCGTTCCTATTTTCCAAATGAGAAAACTGAGCTTCAAAGATTCCCTGTAGCTGGGTGCAGTTGTGTGGGTCTGTAATTCCAGCTTCTTTGGAGGCTAAGGCAGGAGGATCTCTTGAGCCCAGGAGTTGGAGGGTACAGTGGGCTATGATTGCACCACTAAACTTGAGCCTGGGTGACACAGCAAGACACCATCTCCAAAAAAAAAAGGGGAAGAAGAGGAAGAAGGAAAAGAAAGAAGGAAAGAAGAAAGAAAGAAAGAGAAAGAGAGACAAAGAGAGAGAGAGAGAGAGAAAAGAAAAGAAAAGATTCTCACCAAGAAGGTGTTACCTGAGGCCTCCTAACTAATAAGTGCCGTGGCTAAGATTTAAATTTCTTCCAAGATTAGCCACTCCCTGAATGCCTTAAATGCCTCCCTGATTTCCCATTCCCACCCAAGCCACCTACTGCTCAATACTCCCACCAATGGCCAGGTATCATCTCCTCACCCCCACTGAAACCCTTAAAAAAGCAGAATTCATGCAAAAGGAACAAGGGGGTGGGGACACTCCCTTCTGCAGGATGGTGACTTGGTGCCTCTGGGATTTGCGATGAACACCATGGGAATCAATCAATACCTTTATCCATAGAGACAAAGTTATAAAAAGTGGACAAATCCTATACTTGTTTGAAGAAGCAAATTGGCTGTGATCTGCCAGCCTAAGAACCTACTTAACCCTTGAACTTGCAATGCAAGTTCAAACCATTGACTTAGAAATGAACTTGTGCAATGCACATATTTGGAGACTGTGCTTCCTTCATCTGTGTGTGCATGCATGCACTGTGTGTACCTTGTTCTTGCACTATACTGCAAGTTCAGGAGGGACAGAGATCACACGGTTTGGTGACTTGTTTTTTTCCCTCCAACACTAGAGCATCACTTTGGCCAGATCTGAGCTTAATCTATGCTTTTCACTGATGAAGAAAGCAAGGGAACCTTCACTTGCTTCTGTCTGTAGAAATTTTTGCAGGACAGGAGATTTGCAATCTCCTGCAATTACTATTAACTGCTAGCTAACTGCAACTATTATTTTTCTTAGTGGCATAAATGCCTATGAGCTTTCAGTTTTTCCTGTTGAGAATGCACTGAGGCTTACTTTACATCCTCCCAGTTCCCTGAAAGAATCCAGAAAATGTTAAGAAAAGAAAACCACACAGAAATAATATAGGTATTGTGCCCCCTGGACCAAGGCAATATTCAGTTTCAATCTGGTGGTTAGGAAAGAGGAAGGAACATCTTAGTCTGAAATCCTTCCCACAAAAAGAGTTCAAAATAAAATCAAATAAAACATGTATTGTTTAGGCAAGTGTTATTGCCGGATGACATTTCAATTCCAGTCTGCTCTGCTTAATGCCTTCGTTTCCTACTCTGGAGGACGAAAGCAGCCCTCTCATCCCACAGGTTCAGAAGAAAGCTCTCCTTTGCAGGCAGAGATGCCATTTTCAGCTTTGGAAGAGAAACAAATCGTGTTATTGTCAAGGCTGTTACTGAGAACATCATGCTCTCAGCCCTACTGGCTTGGCCATAGTCAAAAGAATCAAACAAAGCTGTCTGCCATGAATTTCATCATTCTGGCTTGCCCAGCTGGGATCTCCCCCCACCCCTACCCCATTCCATTCTCAATTCAAATGCCCTAGAATTTGTTCCAGGAACAAGTTAAAATTCCTTCTAATTTCAGACTTACCAATAATGTGAGTCTTTTCTCTTTTTCTTTTTGTTAAGAAAAGAAATGTTAATTTCTGAAAGATCCTGGGCAGAGAGCTCTAGAGTCTAAAGCCCCCCAAGGAAAAGAGGGAGATGGAATGATCAGTTTGCATGACTGGAGGATATACATGAAGTGTAGACCACTGAGCAAATATCTAATTGCCTTTCAGGGCACAGAGGCCCTAAGGCCCCATGCTTGGTTCTGACACCTGTCACCACTCCTGAGTGGACCCAAGGGAGTTTTTCTGCTCAATAAAGGCATTAGGGTCCTACCTGTTAATCTCTTGCCTCAGGGCCTGTACATAGGTCCCTTATTTATTATACTGTCAACTCCTTCACCTTTGAGGCGGAATAGAAATGCAATAATTGTCTCGTGGGATTGGGAAAACACAAAGGATAATGTGTTCCCCCAAACAGTGTTATTTAACAGTCCATCAGATGGGGGAAAATGTACTGGCAGCTTTTCTTACGCTTGCTTTGAGCACGCATGCGTGTGTGTGTGTGTGCATGCACGCGCGTGCACACTTCAGTATGTGGGGTGGGGAGAAGCCTTTTTTTTTCCTTCTGGAGTTTGCTTTGTTATTAAAATTTCCTTTGAAAAATACCATTTGCTAGAACATTCTTTCTAGAAACCTCCAATAGGAAATACTAGAGTCAATACAGGGTAAGAGCTACTGTTTAGAAAGCAACACCTTTGGAGACAGAAATAACAAGATTTGAATTCTTGCTCCTGCATACAGACTGATTTGAAGCCAGTGAGGTTATTGTCTCTACTCCTCGTTTCTAACCCACCTCTGGGAAATGAGTAATAAAGCCTATGGAACAGGGTGGCTGTGGGCATAAAATAAAGT
Source organism: Plecturocebus donacophilus (assembly GCA_004027715.1). Taxonomy (NCBI): domain Eukaryota; kingdom Metazoa; phylum Chordata; class Mammalia; order Primates; family Pitheciidae; genus Plecturocebus; species Plecturocebus donacophilus. Next base: position 110,338 of record PVKP010001007.1, read on the forward strand.
GGAACATATGAAGTGCACACCCGAAGAATCGGGCCTGAAGTAGGTGGGTAAGAACAGTGACAGCCAACATTTATTTAGCTTCTATATGCCAGGCACTGGCTTCAGTGCTTTACCTAGAAGATGCCATTGAACCCTCACCACTACTCTGAGAGGCAGATACTACAATTATTCCCATTCTACAGGAAAATGAGGCTTAGAAAGGCTCTGCCTGAGGAACACAGCCGGTTAAGAGGCAGAGGCAGGACTGGAACTCAGCCCCAGCTCTATTCACTGAATCCTGTACCAAGATTGTAATCTGAGTCCCATGAGCCAGATCTGGCCTGTGGGTATGTGTACTGTGACTTACAGTATTTATTTTTAAAAATCTAACAACTTAGTTGTCAACAGTTAAAAATTGGGAGAAGTTTCACAGTGCTTAATCTTCAGCTTCTCTTTAAAAATCTGAAGCTCTGGTTACCCTGCCCTTGAGTTCTCATGTGGCCATGACAGGCTGGAGCTTCCCAGTGGCTGTCAGGACAGCCAGGAGTGTGTCACAGACCTCCTGCTCCTCATCCTTACACATTCAGGTACACACCAGGCCCCTGGGAGCATCTGAGGGTTTGACCTCTCTCCCACTGCCTTTTATATCCATATTCCTCACTAAAGCCATAAAGTTGTTAGGCAACAATCTGGTATCTGTATGTGGTTCTTTTGTGGAGTAAAATGCCTGCAATAACGCTCATCTCTGCTGAATTCTAGTCATTCCTGTCTGATGCAGCTCCCAGTACAATATCAGTAACACATGGATAGTCTCCTGGATTTCTCGGGGCCCCCTGATGCGTCCCTCTGCTCTAAGCCTAGAAAGGCCCAGAAACATCCCCGACTCTGAGCATATATCATCCTTTAGGTTTCTCTTTTTCCTCCCTTTGATCTCCCAAAACACTATCTTAGCCCAGAGACTCCTCACCTCTACCTTCCTGGATTATTGCAGTAGCCTTCCACCTGACCCCTAAACATACCCCCACCCATTCAAAACCTTCATATTCATCTTCAGCAAATCCTTCTTTTTTATTTCCATAAATTTTGGGGGAACAGGTGGTATTTGGTTACATGAGTAAGTTCTTTAGTGGTTATTTGTGAGATCTGGGTGCACCCATCACCCAAGCAGTATACACGGAACCCAATTTGTAGTATTTTATGGCTCACCCACTTCCCACCCTTTCCCCGAGTCCCCAAAGTCTATTGCGTTATTCTTATGCCTCTTCATCTTCATAGTTTAGCCCCCACGTATGAGTGCGAACATATGATGTTTGGTTTTCTATGCCTGAGTTACTTCACTTAGAACAATAGTCTCCAATCCCATCCAGGTTACTGCAAACACCATTAATTCAATTCCTTTTTATGGCCATACCATTTGCTAGAACATTCTTTCTAGAAACCTCCAATAGGAAATACTAGAGTCAATACAGGGTAAGAGCTACTGTTTAGAAAGCAACACCTTTGGAGACAGAAATAACAAGATTTGAATTCTTGTTCACGCATACAGACTGATTTGAAGCAAGTGAGGTTATTGTCTCTACCCCTTGTACTTAAAGAACTAAAAGCAGAACTACCATTTGATCCAGCAATCCACTACTGGGTATCTACCCAGAGGAAAAGAAGTCATTCATTAGATGAAAAAGATACTTGTACATGTATGTTTATAGCAGCACAATTCACCATGAAGCCTCCTGAAGTCAGGGATGCAAACGGGTAAAGAGGTCACTTTAGTGTGGTGTGCCCAGAGGTATTGCAGAAGAAGAAAGGGGAGGATGCATGCATTTACCAGGGCTGCTCTAACAAATTACCACCCACTAGGCGGCTTACAGCAACACAAATGTGCTCTCTCACCATCCTGGAGAAGACAAGTCTGAAATCAAGGTGTCAGCAGGGCCATGCCCACTCTGAAGGCTCAAGGGAAGCATCCTTCCTTGCCAGTCCCAGCTTCTGGTGCTTCTTGGTTCGGGGCTTGCACAGCTCCAGCCTTTGTCTCCTCCTCCTCGTGCCGTTTACCTCTTCTTTCTGTGTCTCTCCTCTGCAGGCCTCTCATAAAGACACTCATCATTGTATTCAGGGCCCACCTGGATAATCCAGGATTATCCGCTCTCAAGATCCTTAACTTCATTATGTCTGCAAATATCCCTTTTTTCATCTAAGGTAACATTCCCAGGTTCTGGGAATCAGGTTGTAAATGTATCTTTGGTGGTGGGGGATGGGCATCACCACTCAATTCACTTCAGAGGGTTTTTGACAGGGACAGCTAATCCCACAGTGGGGAATTGGGGGAAGTCTCCTTGAATAAATTAACATTTAACCTGAATAAGTCAGGCAAGTGGGGAAAGAAGGGTGTGGAGGAGTGAAAGTGTTTCTGGAAATAACATGTGCAAAGATCCCAATATAAAGTTAACCACCCTGGATACCTGGAACTGAAAGAAGCTAAGTGTGTCTGCAGAATACTTAGCAGTACAAGAAACAAAGGGTAAAGGAAGGAGGCGGAGAAGTAATCAGGGCCAAATCCAGATGAGCCTTGTAACCAAAAAGTCAGTCTGGCCGATGTCATGGGAAGGCATTGAAGGGCTTTCAGAAATGGAAAGACATTACCAGAGTTAGGAAGATTGCTATGTCTGGAGAGTGAGGAGTGGTTTGGATCAGGCCAAGACTAGAACCAAGGAGACTGGTTAGGAAATGGTAACACAATCCAGGCAGTGCATGACAACTTAGGGTGAGGCTGAAGGGAAGGGAGAAAAGTCAATACATTTGAGAGGTGACTTTGGAGGTAAAATCAACAGAACTTAGTCACTGCTGGGGTTTCAATATGGAAGTTAAGGACGAGGCACCGGCTTCTGGCTTCTGGTGTAGACAGAGCTGCCATTGTTGAGGTAGGACCTGAGAAGGAGGTGCAGTTTAGATGGGCACTATATGGGATGAGTTTGAAGTGTCTGTAGGACAGCTGATTGGAGTCTCTTGATGGGCATTTGAATTTGGATTTCTGAAACAGAGAACTCTGAGCTAGAAATACAGACTTGGGACCCATCAGCACGTGGATGGTATGTTAAGTCATGAAATGAATGACCTTGCTCAGGAATAGGCAGCGTAAAAAAGGGACAGGGCCCAGGACAGAATGCCCAAGAGCACTGGTGCTTATGTGATGGACAGAGGAAAAGGAGCTGTGGCAAATGGCAGAAGACACAGCGGGCAACCACTTCCAATATTCAGTTAGGTATGATTTCTTTACCATATAATTGGAAACTTGTTGTCAATTGTCCTATTCTATTTCCTCAATTTATATTTCATTGGACAATTCAAACACAATATTGTTCTATGTTATGCTATCTTGATCGCTGTTTTGTATACCTGGGAACAAAAGCAAGGGTTAAGAACAGGGGCCCCATCTGTTAATAAGCACTGCACAATTGGCTAGGTATTAACTTTCTAGAGCCTGACTTAGAAAACAGAAAAAGGGGACATTCCCCATCTTCTCTCGTCCTTTCCCAAAGCATCATCCAGTTTCACCATCAATGAACATTCTGAAGAATTATCTCAAGTTATAGTTGAGTTTCTCTAAATTAAGTAGCATCTTTCTTGTTTAAGGTGTTTCCTTCACCTCATCTTCCCCTATGCTCCTTTTCACCTAGTTTTTTGTTTGTTTTTAAGATAGAGTCTTGTTCTGTCGCCCAAGCTGGAGTGCAGTGGTGTGATTTCAGCTCACTGCAACCTCTGCCTCCCAGGTTCAAGTGATTCTCCTGCCTCAGCCTCCCGAGTAGCTGGGATTATAGGCGCCCGCCACCATGCCTGGCTAATTTTTGTATATTTAGTAGAGACAGGGTTTCTTCATGTCAGCCAGGCTGGTCTTGAACTCCTGACCTCAAGTGATCTGCCTGCCTCAGACTCTCAAAGTGCTGGGATTATAGGCGTGAGCCACCAGGCATGGCCTTTTCATCTAGTTAAATCCTATATAATGACACCATGCAATAAAATTTTCTGTAATGATGGAAACATTATCTGTGTTATGTAATATGGTGGCCACTTTCTGCAGGTGGCTATTGAGCACACGAATATAGCTAGTGCAATTGAGAAACTGAACTTTTCATTTTATTTAAATTTAATTTACTTAAATTTAAATGCCAACATGAGGCTAGTGGCTACCATATTGGACAACGTAGCTATTTAACTTTCCATGAACTCAAAATTCACTTCCTCAAGGAACATTCCCTTAATGCCCCTTCCAAAATTAAGTCTCATCTGCCCACTCTATGCTGTCTAGAACATTGTACTTTCATAAAGTTAATGAGGATTATAATTTTGAATAAGTTGGTGTGTATTTACAAGTTTAATGTCCATTTCCCCTGATAGAACAAGCTCTAGGAGAGTGGAGATGATATTTATCTCAGTTACTACTGTGGGTGACACTCGGTGCTCAGTAAATATTTATTGAGAGAATGAATGAGGCGAGGCTGGACATGGTGATTCACGTCTGTAATTCCAGCACTTTGGAAGGCAGAGACGGGCAGATTGCCTGAACTGAGGAGTTCAAGACCAGCCTTGACAACATGGCGAAACCCCCTCTCAACTAAAATTACAGAAATTAGCCCAGCATGGTGGCATATGCCTGTAGTCCCAGCTACTCGGGAGGCAGAGGCAGGAGAATCACTTGAACCTGGGAAGCAGAGGTTGCAGTGAGCTGAGATTGTGCCACTGCACTCTAGCCTGTGCGACGGAGTGAGACTCCATTTCAAAAAAAAAAAAAAAAAGAATTAATTAATTAACGATCAAGTGATACATTAAAATATTTTGTAGGATTATATACCAAATATATGTTTATTAAATAGTTAGCCACAGATTGCAATCGAGTAATTCTGGGAGGCTAACAGCTCTAATCAACAGAAATTGGGACTGACAGGGAAGGTATGAATTTGACGTGTTCAGTTTTGGGTATGTGAAATTTGGGGTAACAGATTAACTGCCTTAGGCCCTTTACCTTATTGTCAACTAAAATCCTAAAGGCTCTTCTAATTCATGATAATATCTCACATCTGCTCTCTCTTGCACTATGTAGTTAAGAGAAAAACCATTCACCCTTCTCATTAACATTTCTCATTCTTCCTTGAATGTTACATCATTGCTCAGTCTCTTGAAGATGCTCTAAATCCTGAGTTTATCAGTGTACTTACCTCCACTCCCAGCTTTGCATTGTGTTAGTATTTATTTAGCATATTTCCAGAGCTGTTCATCCTGTTAATGGTAAATATTGGCTATGTCAGAACCTGTATGTAGCAGAGCACTGAAGGAAGACCTCCATATAGATACCAAAATGCACGAATTAGCAGCACACTTTGGATATGTCCTTTCACTCATTAAGACCTGCCTGGAATGGAACCTGAGCCAGGTTCAAGACACTCTGGCCTCATGGAGCACCTGGGAGCTCACTAGCAAGCACTAGCAAGCTCCTTAACTCTCTTCTGCTCCAGCTCCTTCTCAGCACTGTTGCTTTCTTCTTCTCCTAACAGATAAGTGGAAATTGGAGGGCCCTGTGGGCCTGGCTGAATCCAACTCCCACACCCTAGGCAAGCAGAAGACCAGGGCCCTTTGCCCTAGTTTCCTTGCAAATCCATAAAGTGCAATTTCAGAAAGCAGCACTCTAAAGGCACTCAGTGTCAGAGCCAAGGTAAACAGCCCAAGACACAGCTGCCGGTCCAACTAGGGTTAGGCAATGCGAAGAGCCGACATGGGAAGTCAAGAGAAGCTGAGGAAGCCGAAGGGAGGTCTGAAGGGGCAGTTGAGAGGGAGGCTTGGGCAGTTCTTGACTTCTGCTGCCATTGCAGTGGGCTCTGGAAGCCTTGAAAGGGACCATAAAGACGAGAGCCGAGTAGGTGGCCACCAAAGGATGGATTTGATTCAGAATAGACAAAAGAGGCATCATCCTTACTTCAAAGCCATTTATCGAACACAGCAAGTGTGCTCTGTATAAGGCTAAAGACAATGGGCTCTAGCATATATCCCAGGGTCCCAGAGAGGACAGGCAGACTCCTCTCCGCAAACCTCAAGGCCTTACTGAGCATCTCCCTATCTGGAAAGGAAAATTGGCAGTACCACACACTGCCCTCCCTGTTCTGCCTCCCTGAATTCCTTCTCAGCTTCTAGAAAGGGCAAACAGTCCTTCCATCACCAAAAGGCCTCCAACTGCCATCCCTCCACTTCATAGAAAAGCCATCACATGTTAACACTCCTCACTCTTCCCTGCATGTTACATCACTGCTGCCTTCTTTTAGTTTTTTCAAAAGTCTAAAACTACTAACAGATAGGAAATAAATAAATTTATGTTGGGTAATCCATAGCAATCTCATTTACTGTGAACAAGAGCCACAAACAGGACAGTGTGGTCATCTCTCAAGAGTGTTGGTGGCCGGTCAGGTGATTCCCAGAAGAGATCAAAGCCAGGCAGAAGAGATGGCAAATGTAACAACTGATGTAGTCAGTGGGTTCTGATTTGGTTGGAGCTGAGGCAAGGGAGTGTCTGAAGCGAATGAATAAAACTGTACAGAGCTCTGAGAATGTCCGTGGTCTGGCCTATGCTGTTATCACATTTATATATAATTCATGCAGTTAGTAGCTGAGTGGTCGGGGCCCAACGAGATTGCAGCAGCCTGTGCAGTTCCCCCAGGAGCCCGCTGGCTAGGTTTACTCTGCCTAGTTTCACCTCAAAGAAAAGCATTGATTTAACAAATAGCAAAGCTTGGGCCCCTGAAACATTGAAGCAATCAGGTTCTGTGGCCTATAGGAAACTTCTGCAATGCCAGTCTGCTAAATGGCACCAAATGCCCAAATGTTAGTCATATGCACTATTTTCAATGACCTACTGCATGCTGAGTTCTTGTATATAAACTGGTTTGCTTGATCCTATTTCAAAATCTCTCTCCTCTCTCATTCTCACAGGCAACTGCTATCACTGGTCATAATTTCTGCCTTTATATATGACTGGATTTCCCTGACTCATCTACACAAGGCCTGAATGAACTTGGAAATGTATAAATATGAGCAAGTCATTCCCTTTCTTAAGGCTCTATGCATTGCCAGTTTCCTTTGGGTCATGTCTGCTCTCCTGGGCTCGGCATTCAAGGCCCTCTGTTGCTGCTGCTGCCCACCTCCTGCCCCTCGGCCTCTCCTTTTGTGCCGACCCTGAGTAGGTGCACCCCTGTCCCTTTCCAAGGGAAACTCCCTTGCTTGTGGCCACTGGGCAGTTCAGATTCCTCCTTTGGGATCACCGGCATCCTACATTTCTCCCTGAGACCCTTCCTGACTTCACTCATTGTAGTGAGTCTCCCGTACCCAGGAGGCAAACTTGGCAGCTTGTCCTTCGTCCAATTGCACTCACTACACTCCTCTGTAATCATTCATTTCTTTTATTCTCAAAGGAGGTGATATCCTCAAGGGAGCCAGAAGTGGTTCTTGATTGAGGGAGGCTGGAAAATTTTTGTTCTTTTTATTATAAATCACAGATATGCATATAGTATACAAATGCAGTATATCTGTGGTATTAAAATTTCACAGGTTGGAGAAGGGAAGATTATGAGAAAATGTCTACCAAGGCTCCCTAGAGGCCAATAATGAAAAAAAAATTGAGAAATACTGAACCGGTTTGTTTGCACATCTCCCTCACCAACTGGACCGTGAGTCCTCTGTGAATCCCCAGAGCCAGTGCAGTGCCTGACACATGGCGTGCTTTTGAAGAAATGGCTGCTGAAAGCTGAATGCACACATGCATGAATGAATCCTCCCAATACTCCCAAGGGGTGGCGTTGCTGCCCCATTGGGAAAGGTAGGAGAACAGATGCTGAATGCCCCCTCCAACACCATCAAAGTCCCAGAGTTAGTAAGTGCTACAGTAAACATATTTTAAATTCAGAACTTCTAGACTCTAAATCCAATACTTTCACATCTTACTTTGGCATATCGACAGAATTTACACAAAAATAGGATAATATATTTACCAATTTGCCTTTAGCCTTCAAAAATGTTCTGGTTGGACTATCCTAAGCCAATCTGCATATCAAGAAGAACCTTAGGTCATGGCTATGGTCATGTAGACGCCAGCAAAAATGCCTCAGCACCACAATGAGTTTTGGTGGGAATGGTGGCCTAATGAAGTGGAGCTGTTGCCACCCACTTAGCTTATAACTGAGCCTTGCAGTTAATCCATCTAAATTACATTTTATAAAAATTCAGACTTGAGCCTCTTCTATGTACACAACTGAGCAGCAGAGGGCCACTTTGCCCTCAGGAGGTGGAGGTGGTAGAATAAGAAAAGAATATACACAATTATAATGCAGGATTCAACAAGATCACAGTCATGAGACATGAAATTCTAAGCCAGGAGATGAGACACAGTCGGGAGATAATGAGGGTGGGAATGTTCCTAATAAACATACTCTCCCTGTTGAAAGCCAAGCAAAGTGACATCTGTAAAATTTGTTGAAGGAGGAGGAATTGAGTAGCTCAAACCAGTGTTTTCTCCTTTCCAGAGTCAAGATGAGGTTTAAAAGCTGATATATGAGTCTGTTTAATCAAACTTTCCTTATTTCCCACTCCTGAGCTTATGAGCAGAGGTGAAGCAGGGAGAAGAATCCCTGCTGAGCGGCAATTCATCATCCTAGGACACAGCCTTTTGCTTTTAAGCATAAACACTTCATATAAAGAGAACACGCACTAATCATAAGTGACCAATTCAATGAATTTTCACTAAAAGAACAAACCCTCTAACCACCACCCAGATGCAGAAATAGAATAGTAGAGAATCCCCAAAGCTCTCCTAGTCACTCCTTCAGTATCTACCTCCCCTCACAGGTTACCATAGATATAGTTGTGCTTCATTTCTAACTTTAAAGAAATGGAACTAGATACTCTGTGTCCGACCTCTTTTACTCAGTAAATGTCTGTGAGATTCATCAAGACTTGCATGTAGCCATATTTCGTTCATTTTTGTTGCTGAAAGAATTTCATTATATGGATATACTGCACTTATTTGTCGTTTCTACTGTTGAAATTTGGGTTGTTTCTGCCTTTTTATTATTATGCATAGTGCTGCTACGAATGTTCTTCCTACATGTCTTTTGATAAGCATATGTACTCATGTGTATCTAGGAGTGAAAGTGCTAGGTCATGTGACACATGTATGTTCAGCTTTAGGAGATCCTGCTGCATAGATTTGAAAAGTGGTTGTAACGACTGTATACTAACACTGAATACTAACTGTGTATAAGAGTTCCAAGTACTACAAATCCTTGCCAACACTTGGTATTGAATGTCTTTTTCATTTTAGCCATTCTGGTGACTGTGTTTTTGAAGGTCATGATTTTAATTGGCATTTTTCTGAGGTCAGTAGCATCTTTTTATGTGTTTATTGACAAGAGTTTATCTTTTGTAAACCCTACAAGTGTTTTGCAAATTTTTCTCTTGGGATGTCTATCTTTTTTGTAGGAGAGCTTTGTATATTTGAATACAGATTTTTTTTCAGATATATGATTTATAAATATCTTCTCCCAATCCATGGTTTTATTTTTCACTCTCTTAATGTTGTCTTCTGATAAACAGAGATTCTTATTTTTAATTCATCCAAATTTATTTTGTGCCTAATCAGCTTTATGTTTAGTACATTTTATGTGCTATTTATGAAAGCTTTGTCTTTTCCACTATCACAAAAATAGTTCTTCTGCATCATAAACTGAGTCCAATCCAAGAGCATGATTTATACTTCTACTTAGTTAAGCCTTCTTTTTTTCTTTAGGAGGTATAATTGACAAATGAAAGTTGTATATATTCAAGATGTTCAATGTGATGTTTTGACATATGTATACATTGTAAAATAATTGCCACAGTCAGGCTAATTAACATATCCACTGCCTCATGCAGTTCTTTTTGTGTGTGTGTGATGCAAATACTTAAGATCTACTTAGGCCTTCTTCAATTTATCCTAGTAATGTTCTCTAGTTTTTAGTATATTTTGCACATCTTTTGTTGGATGTACATGAAACTTTGAGCAAACACCAAGTACCCATCTTTCAAAATTGCAAGAGGTATAAAAAAGAAATTTTGAAATATGTGCCCTGACTTCAGAATGCTTTGGTACAATAGTAGAACTCAACTGCAGAAAAAATAAAAGCCTGATATTAATGAAGCCATCACTGTGTGATGGTAAACAATGAGAAAAGAAAGAAGCAAGCAATTGAAGTGAGTTGAAATTGTTGACAGGGATGCCTTGCAGAGGATCTAGAAGACTTGAGATCAGCTTGAGGAAGGAATAGAAGTTAGTAGAATGGAGGGAAGTATTTCAAGAGGGTAAACTGGAAGTAATCAAATTTTAAGATTAGAATGAACTCAGTATGTTAAGGGATTAAGAAGACACTGGTTGACTAAAATGTATACTCTGATTCATGAGTTGGGGGAGATAAGATAACGTCTTGTGCTTAGAGGCACACAAGCAAAAGAAGGAAGAGTTTCAGGTCCACCTTGGTGGTAAAATTTGGTATCCTGGCCCCTGGCTGGAAGGTAACTCAGCAAGTATTTACCTATCTTTGTTTGACACTAATTGGCAACCATATGGCCATCTTTAACAACTTCCAGATAGAAACTGATAAGGATTACACTCACACCTGAACCAGAGTACCTATCCAAGAAGGCCTCTAATCTGGAAATGAACTATGTCTTATAGACTGTATAATCCAGAGAGCCTTTTATAGTAAGCCAGCACTCAAGGACCAGCCCAAAGACTTAGATCCAGCACCTACCACCAAGTGCTTCTGAGAGGGCTACAGGTGTGAAAACCAAGTAGTGATAACTACTGAATATCTTATCAGCATCAACTGTACTTCCTTGAAGCAATGGAGCTGGAGATTGGTCTTCAAATCTTAGCTCACTGATTAGGTTTTTGTTGCCCTATTTCCATCCCAACTGAGACATAGTCTTGCCAGTAGGAAAAAAGAAATCAGCAGTCCTGGTGCAGGTCTGAAACACATGGAGGCAGGTCGTCAGGCCTCCGAGGAGCTACTGGAATGAATAAGGAGTGGAGTAGTCAGGATTAAGTTCAAATGATAAGATTCCTAATGGGACATGAGTATGCATTTTGCCAAGATTTAGTCTAATTTTAGAACTCAATTGGAAACTTCTGAACGTCATGTTCCATTTGGCTCTAGCAAAAACACAGCTCTGCATTGCTTTGTGTTTATTTTATCCCTCAAGATCAGAGCATAATTTACTTGTAGCTAGATTTTTGTGTTGAGCACAAACCTCCATTTAGAAAAACAAGCTGATATATGTGGGTTTTTTTGTAGGTCCCTAGAGGGGAAAAAGATATACACAATGAAGAAAGGTTCCACTAGAAAAAACATGCATACCCAATATAGAAAATTTACGCAAACAGAAGCACCCAGAGGAGAAATATTTTATAAAGTCTAAAGTATGATGAGTCCTCAAACTTGGCATAAAATAGTAGAGATTAGATCCAGAAAATCTTCAGGACTCTCCTACATTTAGACAGAACAACATCTTCTCTAGCACCTCCTCCTTGTGAAAATTTCTTACCATATTTAAACAAATATTTTGAGAAGATACATTATAGTTTCCCTTGGAACTATGTCCTCCAACACTTACAATAACGATGCTTTCCTATAGGTACCATTCCCATCTTTATCTCATGTTTGATTTACTCTCAAATGAACATCTTGGTCTTTATTGGTACAAAACCAAATTCTCCTATAGCTAAAGTACACTGGGGCCTACAGTAAGACAAAAACTGAAAAGAACTGGCAATAAAATTGTATTTATCAGGACTCTTTCAAAACTCCAACTTAAAATAAGCAAAACAAGACAAAAAAGATGATTATTGACTCATGTAACTAAACAGTCTTCTCTACCACCTCCATTTGGAAATACCTCAGGGAAGGTCTCCAATTAGCCCAGCTGAACCATGTGCCAAAGTGTGGCCCAATCACTGGCTGGGCCTGGGTCACATGCCCACATGGCATGTGATCAAGGAAAGTGGGTGTGTTTCTGGAAGAAAACGGGATTGTAGATGGCTGTCTAGGGAAACTTGAAAGAAGCAAAAAGAAGTGCTCTTACAAAACCTTGAAGCTAGTATGTTAGGATTTTAGAGAAAGTATTATTTCTTTGAAAAAGACAAGGTGTCAACAAAAGAGGATGTCATCATCATCAGTGGTGCACTAGCACTGATTATCTGTGAGATTTGTTCTAGAATTCCATAGCTACTTCCACTGTGGACATCTTACTGGAACCAAGAAGGCAGCATACAATAATGACTAAGTGCACAAACTTGGATTCTAACAGACTCAAGTTCATATCCTTGCAGTGTCACTTGTTGGCTTTGGTGTATGGGCAGGTTATTAACCCTCTGTAAGCATCAGTCTTCTTACATCATCATCATCATCATCATCAAGAGTGCCTAGTTAATTCAAGGCTAGAGAGTTTGGGGATGGATTATAGTGATGATGTTGCATTCTACCATCTTTCTGGAATAAGAAACATCTCATTATATATCCTCTCCACTGATATGCAACCCTATCCCTTGCGTCAGATATGGTTCAAACCTCCCTCTTTCACTTTCCATAATTTCTCTTCTTACTCACTGAGGCATGAAATACTAATATATCTAGGTAGGAAAGGCAAGATGATGGTACCCTTGATACTTGATATAGTCTTTCCAAAAGAGATTTCACAGGCAATTGAGGTCCAGAAAATTGCAGTCTTAGGAGGTGTCTATGCTATGAGCAACAAAAGATAACTCCTCAGAGGGATATTAAAACAGTTGACCAACTTCTGGAACCAACTGGCAAAGTAATGTATAACCCCACTAGACTATGTTACAAAGGATGCAACTGTGAGGACACATAGGAAAAATTGGAGTCTTCAAAAAACGTGTTTCTACTTCCTCATTAACTCTATTATATCCTACTTTTCATAAAACTTTCCAGTGAAGGCTCCAGAAAGGGGAACCTCTCCACAAAGACTGATTTTTTCACTTCCATTGCAGCTGTCAGGAATCCTGTAGCCTGTAGATTTTGGATGCAGAATTTTTTCAATTAAGAAAAAGAGCTGAGGACAGGAAAATAGTTACTCTTTGAGTTTGTCCTCTATGCTATAATAAATGTCTGTGATACCAGTGACTCGGGGTTCGAAGTCATATGTTTTAACTGTGAAAGGCAGATAGAATAACACTTTGTATTTACATAGAATGGGTCCTTGGAAAGTGCGACAAATAATACCATTCTCTCTCCCCCCAGAATTCCTGATGGAAGCAACATATTTTCTTGACACCACTTTTATAGATTATGTAGTCTGTCAGAAGTGTTGTAGAAACTAAAACCTGGGTTTTCTTTGGATTCAAAATGTAGTATTAGGTTTCCTTTCTATTTAAAAAACGACATTTCTAAGCAAAAATGGGCTTTTACGCATGATGTTCAAGGTAATTGCCATGAGAAGGAACTCAATTAAGACGTCTTGCTTTTCAACACTATAAAAATCAACATTTTCCCATTCTGTTACACACTCTTTACAGCCATAACTGTAATGGTGGTTTAGTATTCTGTCGATATCAAAGTTATATGCTCAAAGTAAGCATTGTTCTGTGAAACTCACATGTATCTTCAGTCACAATCCATTTCTTTCTGTGCATTGCAGTTTTTAATGCATGGAAACCACATATTGAGGCCAACATTATCTTATCTTCAGATGAGAAATAAGCTAAGGCTCAGAGAAGCTAATGAAGTCAGTGATTTATAGAGTTACACAGGTAATTAGTGGCATTAAAGTGACAAGAAGGTTATAGTTTCTAGGTATTTTTGTTGTTGTTTTGAGATGGAGTTTCGCTCGTGTTGCCCAAGCTGGAGTGCAGTGGTGCAATTTCAGCTCACTGCAACCTCCACTTCCCAGGTTCAAGCAATTATCCTGCCTCCACCTCCCGAGTAGCTGGGATTACAGGCGCATGCCACCATGCTCAGCTAATTTTTTGTACGTTTAGTAGAAATGGGGTTTCACCATGTTAGCCAGACTGGTCTTGAACTCCTGACCTCAGATGATCCACCTGCCTTGGCTTCCCAAATGCTGGGATTACAGGCATGAGCCACTGCACCCAGCCAGTTTCTAGGTTTTGTTGACTTTTTGTCTTTGTTTATGGCATTATTATAGTGCTGGACTTCTCAGAGTAAAATAGCTGCTGTAACAAATGAGTCCCTTGATGTCCAATGACTTAACACAATAAATGTCTATTTATCACTCATGTGACAATACAATGTGGGTTTTCAGCAGGCAATGACTCTCCTCCATGCAGTGTCTTAGGGACCTTCCAGTTTGTGGCATCACCATCTGAGGGTAGTGGTTCCCAGCCAGGGGTGACTTTGCCTCCTGAGGAACATTTGGCAATGTCTGGAAGTATTTTGATTGTCACCGCTTAGGGAGATTCTCTTGGCATCTAGGGGGCAGGGACGCTGCTAAGCATCCTATGGCACACAGAACGGCTCCTGTGACAAAGTATATTTTGGCCCAAAATGTCAATGGTGCTAAGGTTGAGAAATGCTGCCCAAGGGACATGTTATCTTCTATATGTAGCCAGCTAAACTGTCAGAGAGGGCACGGATAAGATTGAGCTACTTTGTAAATGTCTTGGCCTGGATCAATACTAGTCATGAAACTCCTGCCAAAACGCAAGAGTGGTTGAGAAATTAGTCCGAGGGGGCAGCTATTTCCAGCAATAACTCTTTTTAGAGAAGCAGGAACTTTTGGTGAACAGCTAGTCAGTCATCTTGTCACAGTGGCACTGGTAAAATTTGAACCGTATATTTGCCTTCTTGCTCACAACATTGCTGAAGAATTAGTGGGGTTAATAAAACTGATAAGAAATAAATGCAGCCCTAACCTACTCCTTGGGCTCCAGATTCTTCTGTTTAGTGTCCTACTACACATACCATTAAGAGTCAAAAACGACACAGCCAAATAGAACTTTTGGTCTTCCCATCAAAATTCTATCACCTTCATCTTTCCTATCTCAGCAAATGACAATGCTAGTCTAGTCTCCTCCCTAATTTCCTACACCCTCATTCAACAGTTTAGCAAACCTTTCTAGCTCTACCTGCAACATCTGTCCCTGCAACTATGACCATAGACCACCATTTCTGGCCTGAACTATTGCCATAACCTTCTAATTGGCCCCACTGCTACCTCTCTTCTCCTACTCGTCTATTCATCCATAGGAACCAGGGAGGTCTTTATAACTGTAAAGATTATTTCTTCATAGTTGGTGCCAGCCCACTCTCTTGGGTGGCTTGGCACATGCTTAAGTAAGATTATGTGAGACCCATTCACTTCACCCTTTTTTCCTCTAAGGATGGCAGAGCCCTCTGTCATGCTTATAGATCCCTAGACCTGAATCTGGCACTGTTTTTTGGTCCTCTTTACATTCACCATGGTCACTTTCTGCATATCTTTCTGGGTATGTGGGATGCATTGTGAAAGAAGAAAGTTAATTTGGTTAAACAGATAGGCTAATTTGTACAAATCCATCATCCTCACCATAGTCTATGAAGCCCATCTCTTTCCAACCTCTTTTACTTCATGGCAGACACACTGGTATGCTCTCTGCCCCTCTGCCATACCAGCTAGTCTGGGTCTCCAGCCTCCACATTTGGTGTTGCTTTTCCCTTTGGAAAGGGATGCTCCTGCCCAGATGCCCACACAGCTGCCTCCTTCTCACCACTCCAGCCCCAGGCGGCAGCTCCTCGAAAGGGAGGACACTCCTGAAGATGCTGCCTTCACAGACTCTCAGCCCAGCCCTGTTTCATGGTCTCCATGGCACTCACCACTCTCAGGAACCAAAGTGTATTATTTGTTTGTTAGTGCACTATTTCTCCCCCGACTAATGGAAGCTCCATGAGCGCAGGGCTTTGCTGGTCCTGTCTTTGGCTGTATCTCTGGCTCTAGAGGAGTGCCTGGCACATAGTCGCTATCAATGCACAGTCAATACACAATTGTTGAATCAATGAATAAATAAGACAATATCAGTGCCTTAGAGAACAAAGATATAAAGAATATGAGGTTTTGCCCTAGCTCTGCAACAGATCTCCTGAAGTTCACAAATCGGTCACATAGACCACACTCCATCCCTGTTCCCCCACCACCAGCCTGTTTTCTCATTCAGGAAAAGAGCTAACCACAGAGGCTTCCTAGAAACACACAGATAAATCCTCAGATTCTGCAATGAATTCTCTCTAGAGCTAGCAGATGGCTGTCATTGCTGGGTCACTTCAGAAACTTTTGTGTTTTATGTGCCCACAAGTGACCCCTGACATGCTCTCCTAGGACCTGTGCATGGAATTGCCATTGCTTGAGGGAGAACTGATGGCCTCATTTGGAAGAAAAGTTGTTTTGATTCTTCCTGCTCCACTCCCTACCTAACCTCTCATTCTCTTTTTCTCTGTCATATTCAGGCTGCCCTGTCATCTTCACTATCAGCCAAGATAATCTGTACTTTTGAAAACTGTCATGATCTGAAAAACAGATTCCCTGGAAGGCTCTGTGGCTGGCCAACCAGCTGCATCCTGGGGCCCCACTGGGGTGGAGATGCCATTGGCACACACACATGGCTGGCAGCAGACTTGCCTTTGATGTGCCCATCCATACATCCGCACTGTCTTTTACAGATTAATTTTTCCATTCCTTCAATTAACAATTATTGATTGAGAGCTAAACTAGGCTTGCAAATGGATATAAGCAGAGGAAAATTCACCTTGAAGTTAACAAAGTCTAAGCTCCAGAGCCCACGGTCACATAAATTTTACAAGCTTTGCAAAAGGGAAATATTTTAACCATAATCAGCCAAGGCTATCTCTTCCACTGTGATGTCCTCTCTACCACACTGGCAAATCCCTTGGGTAGGGTTGCTTTGGAGTCGCCACCATAGCATTTTTGGAATTCTGCTGAGGCCAAGTTGAGTTGGAGATATGTTCAGTTTGGGCCTAAGGGATAAACAGTCTTTACATGGTTCAGTCACCTCTGTATATAGTTAAGTCATTGCTAACATGGTGATGTAGGAATTGCTTCTAAAATACTCCTATAACTCTTGTGTCAACACAACCAGCATCACAGTTTGGAGGCACATGGAGAGAAGTCATATCATGATATAAATGTGTTGCTGTGCAGAATCTGACCCTGAAAGTATATGGGAAATGGAGGATCAAGGTTCAAGATTGTGGAGGCAGATACTGGTCTGTGGGAATTTCTCCAGTCATCAAAATCACAAGCAGAGATATGAATTATTAGGAATGTGTAGTCAAAAGGAAAATTCTCTCTGTCTCTTTAGGACACAAAAATATAGTAGCACTAGCAATAGCAGATTGGTCTTGTGTCAGTCACATGTTTATGTATTCAACTATTTAATTTAAAATGTAAAATAATTTGTTTTGATCAGTCATGTTAGATGGGCTGATCAGAGAAGACTGAATTATATTTTTATCATTTCTTCTTTAACATTGTTGTCCTATGAAGAGGCCATCAAAG
Organism: Plecturocebus donacophilus; assembly: GCA_004027715.1. Lineage (NCBI taxonomy): Eukaryota > Metazoa > Chordata > Mammalia > Primates > Pitheciidae > Plecturocebus > Plecturocebus donacophilus. The sequence goes on from PVKP010001007.1 coordinate 127,912, forward strand.
AGCGCATAGCCAAAAAGGTGTAATGAAAACAATAGAAATAAGTCATACAGAGGTATGTCAGGAAGTTAATAAAAATAGTGTGCTGCGTTTCTGGATTTTTGTGATGTTTGTGGTATTTGTCAGCATTTTAAAATTTGTCATTGATTTTAATTTATTTATTTATTCTGAATAAATATTTACTTTTCTTAAGCGAGGACCCACAGTTGGTCAGCTGCATGCCCCAGGAGACTAGCTTGGCTCCTGAATATAGATAGATCCAAATGATGTGCTTCTGGTCATAAAGAGCTTGAGACAGGCCAGGCGCCATGGCTCCCACCTGTAATCCCAGCACTTTGGGAGGTGAGGTGGGCAGATGACAAGATCAGGAGTTCTAGACTCTAGACCAGCCTGATCAATATGATAAAACCCCATCTCTACTAAAAATACAAAAATAAGCTGGGCATGGTGGCATGTGCATGTAGTCCCAGTTACTCAGGAGGCTGAGGCAGAAGGATTGCTTGAATCTGGGAGGTGGAGATTGCAGTGAGCAGAGCTCACACCACTCCACTCCAGCCTGGGTGACAGAGGGAGACTCTGTCTCAATTTAAAAAAAAAAAGTTTGTATTAAACATTAAACGAGTCCCACATAGAAAAAGCATAGGAAAAAGCAAAGAAATGATCAGAGCACATTTGACTCTCCTGTCTACCAAACCCTCATTCCCCTCATCCTTCCTAAAAAATTCTCCAACAAATTGGACTTTTAACACTTATCCTCAAGAGGAAAATGAAGGGGCTGTATTATAATGCTGAAGTATAGGTCAAATCTGGCAACTCTTCTCTTCCCCCTTAGTCATGACGATAATGAGGAAAGCCAGCAAGTGTAACCAGGCTGAGTGACTCTTGACCAAGGTGTCTTCTCGGGGCACATGCTGAGAGGTCCTAAGGGGGCTCCCAGCTGATCTCCCTGGGTCAGTCACTCTGAGGGCGGACGACAGCAAGTTAGAAGCTGGAAGACGCTGAGTGGAGTTGCGGCATGGCGCACGTGGGTCTCTCTAGAAGCAGAGTGTCCACGACTTCTTCCTTCCCTGCTCAGACCACAGCAACTACCCTCCTGGTTTTCAATCACTCAGCGAGCCTTCAACTTGGGAAACTCAAACTGCACATTGAGGGCCATGCTGCCTACCCCACCCTTCAAGCTTCCACTGAGTTGTTTGCATACCATCTAATGGAGCCAGCTCCCAACTGACCAGCGACTGTGGCTACCACCCCGGGAAACAAAATGAAGAGTGTCACAGTTTTCCTACAAAAAACAACCAAAGATGTAAAAGGATCACAGTCAAAATAGTATGAGAGCAGCCAGCAAATAACCATTCACTATGGAGTTGGTGACCTTTTCGTTGAGGGCAACAGCTATGACTAAACAGCCTCTTACAGAGAGGGTGTTGCAACTGAAATTCTCTAGGCCTGACTCATGGCTTTTCAACCTTGGTCCAGGCTCCTCTCTACCTGGTGGGAGAGCAGGTTGCCTCTCATAACAAATTCTGGGAAATCCCTGCCCCAGGCCTGCCTCAGAACACAGGAACATGCTGCCAGCATTTTCCTTTATCATTTAAAGTTTATTTGTGTGCTGGGCAAGGAGACAAGCAGGTTCTTGAACTGGGTGGGATCAAAGCTGTAGGGATCGCATGACACCCTAGACCCACTGCCAAGGCCAAGGGGAGGGACAAAGGCCTAATTGCAGAAAGTGGCTGCAGCTGCTCTCCTAAGCTGTCATTATTTACTTGATGGAAACTTTAAAATAGTATTTGTTTCCTGTTTCAAACTTCTGGAGATATACCATCCCCGTACCGTGATTAAGGGCAGTAGTGTCACAGGGAGGTGGGCCAGCCTCTGTGTTTTTCATGTGAGCTTTTCCATATTTAATACTATATTGCTTTATAAATGTCTTTTTATCTGTAGATATCTTCTGATCCCTGCCTTGGGGCTCCCCCTACCCCCATCATTCCCCACTTTTGACTTCCTATGTGAAATGAGAGACTTAAAGATCATCAAATTCATGCCGATGTTTAATTCAGACTCAATGTTTCTCTAAAGTCTAAAATTCTTTGAATCTGATGGGAGAGAAGAAGGAAGTGAAACTGGATAGTATAAATAATTTGTAGTTAGAGCTAAGATTTATGAGGGGAATTGCTGCACAGAGCTTGGTTCTGAATGTCTCTTTGGACCCTGGGAGCCAAATTCTCCACTTGACTGCACGTATGTCTCCCACACTTCTGCTGGCTCCAGGAGACAGAGAGGTCTCCACCCTTCCAGGGTGGGAACATGTATGAGGGCCCAAAGAGCCTGGACCCTGCAGAGCTGGAGGAGGGTGTGGGAGTTGCTGTATAAAGTAGTTGGCATGTGGCTCTTCACGGTGGCTAAAAAAGAGGTTTCATGGCAGGAAGGAAGCAAAAGAAGACGGAGGAGAGAAGGAACCACAGATCTGAGAAACGCACCATACTGGGCCTGGAGGAGTTCAGGGTGGGCCTCAAACCCTCACTTCTCGTCTGGCACCTCTCTTTGCCAAAAATGCAGACTTCAGAGTAGGGCCATTTTGGAGCCAAGTATAAGAAACAGATTTCTATTTAGGTCAGGCCTTGCTAAAATTCATTTTGAGAAGTTCAAAGATTGAGTGGAGCAAGACAAAACTGAAATTCTAGCATCCTTTTCCTCATACACTTCACCTTTGTTTTATGAAGATATGGGACAAACTGAATTAATGTAACTTGCTAAAAAGAGCACCTGACACGCATGGATGGTATAGAAGCACTATTTGACTTCATGCTTTAACTATGAATGATTATTGTTATTATTGCTATTATTGTATCTTGACTCCACTTTCAAAGAGCTGATTTGAACATAATAGGTAGGTAAAGAAATTGCAAGCCATATTCTTGCTTTTCTTAGTTATTGTACATGAGTAGCCAAAACAATAAGCTAAATGAGACTGTGTTGCTGATATTAGACCCTTCAGGGACGTGGGAGGCCCACTGAAACAGGGACAAGCCTGGTTGGGTGATTGTGGGTGAGAGTTGCTGTTTGCCTAGACTCCCTGCCCCAGACACTCTAAGGGCAAGAGGCAGAGAGCTATGAGCCCCAGATCTGAACACTGCACCCTTGAATTATCTAGCTGTAGAAATTACTGAGTACCTCTGAGCCACCATTTCCCCTTTTACAAATGGATATGATTAAACTACCACCTCCCAGGAAAGAGAAGACTGAGTGACCACGTGATGATCAGCTGACTCCCACCTTTCACATGATCAAATGGTATTCTAGCAACCCCAGTTTATAATGGAACAAAAAAAGAATAGAAAAGGCAAAATCCACACCAAGGAATGGCATACAACCAATTTACTCACAGTTAACTTAAGCACAAATGTATTCACATAATCAGTTACAATTAATATCCACATCAAACTAGGGAGTATGTGATTCTGGTGTTTTTTCCAATTTTTTCTCAGTGAGGGATCTCAGGAGAGCTTTGTGTGTGCCTAAGCCTGCAGAAACACCTCTGCCCTGGCCCTTTCAGAACCGTCTTTCTTCTACATTCATCACTTGGTTCTTTGGGGCCTCTGGTCCTCTCTATATCCCCCACTAGTATCTGGCCCATGATGGGCCATTTGGGACCACCTAGGACGAGTTTTCTATTGTGGCCAATTCTTAATGCTTGAAGTTCAGAGTTTAAGAATCATCCCACTATCTCTGACCATTACTGGTCCAAAATCCATTTTCTCTCAGTCAAGTGAGAATAATCTCATAGGGTTGTTAAAAAAAAATAATATTTAATCCAGATACGACAATGCCTGCCACCTACATAGTAAGCATTTTTTATGTTAGCAATCATCCTCTCCTCCTTCTCATTGAGCTACTTGTTAAGGTAGTTCCGAAATATGCCCTTCAAAACAACCTCCAGCAGTTTCTCTTTACATTAAGAGAAGATGGTTTTATGAATCATTCTGAATTTGGCAGGAAAAAGACAATTTTCAAGTAGAGGGTTACAAGGAAAACAAAGCAAAAAACCAATTCCCTGATGATGCAAAAGTCATCTACTTTTTGCCTACTTTTTCAGTTTCACTTGAAACTACACATCCAAGTATAGTTTTGTTGTTTGATTACTTAATGTTACATATGTAGGTGCTTCTGGGGAGTTAATTTACCTTCAAAGGGCCATCCTAGCATCTTTATCCTAAATTTGTAAGGGAACCAACATAATCTCATTTTAACACATTAACATTCTACTCCTCTTCAGAGTCACTTAAATGCTAAGTTTAGGGAGCACATGGTGGCCCAGATTCAGTTCACACTAAGTAGAAACCAGAAGAAAGCGACAGGTTTTCTATGGATGCGGCATCCTCAGAGTTGGTTTGTAAACCAGCTACTGCTGGGATCATGATGTTTGGGATCACATCCCAGACCATCACATCCCAGACAGAACACAACAACATCAAGAAGGGGGCAGCCTATTCAGTTGTGCTATAACTGACCTGGCATGAGGTGGTAGGGGTGACTCCTGCAAAGAAGAACTGAAGCACCATGCACGAATTAAGACCCTGTATTTAGCAAACAGAGTACTTTATCCACCAGGAAGACAAGTATTAAGCACAAGTTTAGCAGACAGGAGTACTTCATCCACCAGGAAGAAAAGTATTAAGCACAAGAATGATTTCCCAGATTCTATCTCAGTCTGGTCGGCATCTCCCCTGAGATTTTGCAATTAGCTTTGTTTTGATTCTGTGATCACTGAGCAACCTTCTGACTCTTATTTCAGTCACCCTAGGCACTTAATGCCCAAAAGGGGTATCTTGGATTATAGAAATAAATAGCTCACTTACTGGGATGGTAGTGCCTCTCATTTCATAGGAATAAATTTGTTTTATTGCATATAAATCAATTTTCTGAGTTTAGCATGGTTCAGTCCCTCAAGGTCTAATAAGCTCCAAGTTCACTTCAAAAATAGAGGGTTTCTATTAGAAAGTTGAGAACCAAACTTTAAATCAGCATTTCCTTTAACTCTCTTGTGCCTCAGTTTCCTTACCTATAAAAGCATAGGGAAATAACAGCACCTACTTTAAATGGTTATTGTGAGGATTCATGATTTAATAGATGTAAATTATTTATGTGTATGTATGTATAAGAAATGATTTAACGTATGGAAAGTACTTAGGATGGTTCCTGTTTTTCATAATGACCCACTTACAAAGAATGTCCTGCTAGAAGCAGTCAGCTGTCATCTCTTTCCTAAACTTTCTTGCACAATCCTCAAAGAACTTACCTCTTTAGCCACTCCACTGTGAAAACTAGAAGCTTCAAATAAAAGCTATGCTGAGAATGACTTTGGCTTCATGAGCACATGACTCGTGTGATTGCATAGAGCCTGAGCTTGGTTTGATGCTCACCTGTTGCCATTTAGAAATTCTTAATAATTTTTCAACAGAGGCTCCACATTTTTATTTTGCACTGTACCCCACATAGTATGCAGCCAATCCTAGCTCCACAGGACCAGAGGACTAGCCTAGTGACCTTGGATAAACTATAGTACCTGTGCTTCCTTCTGGATGGTTCTGTCTTAGTTCCATGGTATGAAGATGGTGAGAATGGTGCATTAATATAGCCATAGACGTAGCCTTGCCAATGAGCAGAATGGCAGCTTCTTGGATATACAGCAACATTTCCAAGCTACAGGCAGTAAGTTCTCTTTCAGGGCTCTCAGTAGACTCAAGAAAAACTAAAAGAAACTCTGAAAGTGCTTCCCATCCCTCCTCCTCTGCACTGCAGTAACAAATTCACTTGGTAATTTATTGTAAAATGATCTGAATTACTCAGAGACATGGAGAAATCAGCTTGGATCTCAGTACAGGGACTGACCCCAGAACATCAGCCATTGCAGGGAAACAAAGCACAAGGTCACTCTGGCTGGGATCTCACAGTGGAGGTGACTGCAGGGGAATGCGGAGGGTGCAGTGGCTTCAGAAAAGCAGCTGGTACCAGCAACCCTTACAGCCATGGAAGCAAGAGTTTTGGCTCTGGAAAATCTTTTACCCAGTGAATGAGGAGGCTGTCCTGTCTAAGTGTTCCTCTAAGACACCCACAAGGAACTATTTGGGTAGGAGGAAATGTGGTTGAAAGAACTGGGAGTTAGATGCAGAGTGTGTGGAGGCCACTATTGTAAAGTGTTTTTTCTTTGAGTTTCTAAGATGGAGTGGCCCGAAGAGAAATGGACTCTGCCAATATTCAGTCCCATGGTTCTCATATGTGTGAGTGTCTATGTTTATACAGTGAGTTTAACTTTGACACTGGCAGTCATAACATCACTTCTCCATTCCCAGGTGAGTTCCTGTCATCTTCTGATTCTCCCCTCTGTGGCCCTGAACTCACCATATAATGTCCCAATGGTTACTTGCAGCCAGGATGCGTGGATAAGCCTTTGGAAACACTACTGCAAAGCCGCTTGTAGAGAAACCCATCTATGTGTCCTGGCTCTCAATAATTCAGTTCCTTTGAACATGCTGGTTCACTTTGTTTTGATTTTAGAATCTGGAAATGCAGCACAAGACATTTCTAAGCTGGGAATTTGCCATCGTTCTGCAGGAGCACAGCAGCAGCCTCAGAGAAATATTTTTCAAGGCTGCAGAGGAAACAAGGACTGGAAAAATGTTTGTTTATTGCCAGCTCTCCCCACAGCCACTTACATAACAGCCTGTGCTGAGACAGGCTGTCCTGCCCAGGCTCTGAATCAAGAGCCACACTCCTTGGGATGATGACAGAGACAGTGTGGGAACTACAGGGCTATGGCCTATGACGTCCAGGAAGGAAAACCAAGTGGTGTGTGGCGATTAGTTCTTTCACAATGAGGGGATGGTTTCCTGGGGTGTTTTCAAGCTTTCGGGTGGTGGCACAGTCTGCAAGAAGGGGAAAGGCTCTGTGAACAAGATATGACTAAAGAATAGTTCCTCATTTTCCATGTTTAAAAATAAAACAATGCACACACAATAGTGTGTGAGCTGAAGGGTAGAGTCAAAAGTTTAGGTATTTTCTGGCCTTTCAGATCTGTTCAGACTTTCTAAAAGCCACAGACATAAACACAATATTCAAATCTGGGAGCATTTAAAAAGTTTGGACAAAATGGTGTACATTTTATTCAACTGTTTATTGAAAAGAAAAAAAAAGGAGTATACAGAGTTTTTTCTTTACAAAACAAACATGAAAAACTAACTGTGCCAGGAAAATAATGTGAAACCTGTAGACAAATCATACTGCTTCCCCCATGGCATTACTGAAAAACAGATGTGATGGGCGGCGTCACAGAGACCTGTAATCCACCTTGGCGCAGCAGCCACAGGCAGCCTACACTCTTCTCAACAGCCTCCCTCTCAGGGAGACCCAGGGCCTCTTGGACTGTTCCAGGCTTTAAGTGCATATCAAAAAAATTTTGCCATATGTTTAACTTAATTTCTAGGTTAAACATGGGCGCATTCATTCTCATTCCTTCCTTAAAAGCCTTCCTGAGTAATTGTCTATTGACTTTGCTGCTTGCTGGTCATACCTGGGTGTGCATTTGTCTTACACCAGACACACCTAACTCTCAGCCTCTGTATTCACAAATAAGCATTCTACTTGTTGCTTTAGAATGGCAAGTTGAAACTAGCACAGTCTTACATGTAGAAGATAGCCGGTATTTTGTTGATGGAGTCACATCTCTATCTCTCTCCTTATTCATCTAGCTTACTTCCCCCACCCCTACTTTTATTTCTTTCTTCCCTCTCTTTTGTCGAAAGGTTGGGCTTACCAGCAAGTACTTAGTGGATTTGCTGGTTTATACCACACAAGTGGATTTGCTGATTTATACTACACAAATAACACCAAGTCCACAAAACAGACAGAAACTCACTTTGGGGCCCCAAGGTTGGCCTGGATCTTTGAAAGTGTGGGGACGTGATTTATTTTAGCCAAGTGGAGATCTAAAAAGGAGCAAAGATAACAGGACCCTACAATTCACCAACTAGATCCTGTATATAAGAACCTTCGTGATTTCTTACCTGGGTAATTTCCTGCCCTTGCTTTCTGCAGGTTCTTCCCCAAACCATCACAGATAGGTTGGACTCTGAGAAGAAGAGTTTCTGATCTTTAGTTCCCTCTTATAACTCTCTGGGAAGCAGGAAAACTGAGAATGAAAAATTCTAATTGCTGAGGACTCCTGGGTTGCCAATAGAAGAAATACATCTTAAACTAGCTTAAGTCTGAAAAGGAAATGTATTTGTTCTTGTTATGAACCATAATGAAGGACGGTGGACTGAGGGACCCAAACACACCCTCAGGACTCCCTCACTCTCCTTTGTGCTCCTGTCTGATGCCATCTTCCCAAACCTGCTCACTCTCCATAAGGTGGGGATATGGCCATCAACAAAGTGCACCTCCCTGCAGCTTGTGACCTGAGTAGATAGGCATCCTCAGACCCACAAGGATTGAAAGTTCCCCTAGGAATTATACGGATTGACCCATTCACTATGACATGTTTCCCCTATGCAGCCAACGGAACTGGGTCTGTTACCAGAAGAGGTGGGAGAGGGGTGCTAGGCAGATTCAACAACAGCCACAACATCTGAGGAGGAGACCTCCGTGAAGGCCACCAAGTCTGCTAGGAGATATTTCCTCCCTCACATCTCTCTCCCCACCCTCACAATCTCATAAGAGGATAAAATACTACGTGTGATGTAGACCCTCCACATGAAGATATTATAACAATCAACATCCTAACATCCTGGCAGAGAAAAAGTCAGAAAGAATCGTTTGCCTGATTTTTCTATCAATACCAATAATTAATTAGAGATGAAATTTGTGATGGACTCAGAGAATTAGAGAAGATCCAAGGGAATCTAGATGATTTTCTACTCCTAACCAGAGCCTCACAAAAAAGGGTGAAGGTCTTATGGAGGTCTTGTATTAGGTGTGAGCCTAGACAAGGATGCTCCTAAGGTCCTTTAGACCCTGAGAGACCATGAGTCTGTAAACTCTTCCAACTTGAAATTGGTTGATTCCTTCCTTAAATTGTCTGGGACATTCCCCCACTCCCTCCACTCTTATTAGCTGATTTTAATGACCAACAGGCCTTGAAGTAGGGGATTCCATCTAGATGTCTCATATAAACTCCCTTTTTGCAAATAAAGTCCATACCCTTAAAGAGGGGAATTCTCAAGCTATTAGAAACTAGCGGATTGGCTGGACATGGTGTCTCATGCCTATAATCCCAGTACTTTGGGAGGCCAAGGTGGGCAGATCACTTGAGGTCAGGAGTTCGAGTCCAGCCTGACCAACACGGTGAAACCCCATCTCTACTAAAAATACAAAAATTAGCCAGGTGTGGTGGTGGCACCTGTAATCCCAGCTACTCAGGAGGCTGAGGCAGGAGAATCACTTGAACCTGGGAGGCAGAGGTTGCAGTGAGCCAACATCACACCACAGCACTCCAGCCTGGGCGACAGAGTGATACTCAGTCTTAAAAACAAAACAAAACAAAAAACAAACAAACAAAAAAAAAACAAGAAGAAATAAAAAAGAAATTAGAGGGTCTCCTTAGTTCTTAAACCCTCTTAGCCAACATTTGTGAGCCTCTTTTCTGTGTGTTTTGGTATCCTTATTCCTTTCTTTTGTGTCTTGATCAAATTTACCAGACCATGACTCAGAACAAAAGCCTGAGGTTGAATACAGAGGTCTAGAACATCTTCAAGTTGACTTTTCCTCCTCACAGAGAATTAGAGACATTGAGAAAGCAAGAGAGAATGTGTAGAGTTTTTGTCCTCATTTTCCTCTTTCCTATAGTAGATAGAATAACGGCTGCCCAGAGTCGCTCACATCCTAATCCCTGGAACCCATGAACTTGGTAGCCCCAGAACCAGAATAGGTTCAGAGAGACTCTGTTGCTGCTATAGAGTCAAAGAAGATTTATGGACAGGAAAAGGAAAGTGAGGTACAGAAAACAGAATTGAAGTACAGAAATAGCCAGATTGATTACAACTCAGTGTTTGCCTTATTTGAATACTGTTTAAACAGTTGGCTGGCCTTGATTGGCCGAAACTTGATGATTGGCACAAGGGCAAGTTATAGTCTGTTCACACATCTATTAGGTTACAGTTCACTATGTATGAAGAAACCTTTAGGATAAACATAAAATATATAAGGAGGGAGATTTAGGATAAACTTAACGGTGGACAAGATTTGACTCTGCTGCTATGTCACCTTGTGGTTTTGCGTAAATCAGTTTTGCTGGTTCTATTTCCACATCTGCAAAACAAGGTCATTTTATTAAATGATCCCCAAAGCTTCTCCCCCTTTAAGTTTCGACATTCAGTATCCTCTCCATCTTCTTAATGGCATCAAATGCTCTGGAAGTCTCGGCAAACACCTGAGCTGCCCCCGTCACCATGCACTGCAGAGCACAGACAGGGAGAGAAGGTCCACAGGTCCCAGCTGTCTTAGGTCTTGTCCACCATGAGTGAGGCTGCAGGAAGTCAGGGTGGGCACAGCAGCTGCCAGTTCTCTCTACTCAGGGAGAACATACCCAGTGCCAAGGAAGAAACACTGTGGGGACAGAGGTGCTAGAGAATTCTAAAACTCAAGTACCGTGGAAATCCTCCTAAAGGCAAAGAGACTTACATTAGCTTCACAGAAGAGATGGACTCTGAATAAGATAGTAGTCTATGAAGAAGTTGGGTTGACAAGAAAGACACCAGGTGGATTATCATGGTGAATGGATTAGGCTGCAAGAAAAGGTTCCAGGAGAAGGACAGGAAGGCTGAGTGAATGCCTTGATGAGGCCCTACTGCACTTTGTGCTATGTTGTATGCCTAGTAGTAAGCAGTAGGCATATAATAGCTGCTCAAAACAATAGGTGCTCAGTATTTGTTGGATGAATAAATAAATAGGAATCAACATTTTTAGTAGGACATTGCCATAATCCAAGATGAATTTAAGGAAGATAAGTTGGACCTCCATAGGCAGAGTGGACTGAAGGAGGCAAAGATGCAACATCTGTACTAGTCAATAGGCTGCCAAATTAATTCAGACATAAGGGTCAAACTGGGATGTTGGGCAGTGCAAACTGAAGGGAAGAGACACGTGTGTCATGAAGACGTTCCCTAAACCATTCCAGCTGGGAGGATGTAATTTCCATTCATGCAAATCTCCAAGGAAGGAGACCCACCACCTCATGAATAAGAACAATGCAATAAACCAGACAGGCCAGCACACAGGAGCAAAATCCTCAGGCAGCCATGGAAGTAAGCATCCAACCCACACCATATTTTCACTAATCTCTGCACAGTTGTTCTGCCTATAATCAAAGCTAGTTCTTAGTTCACCTTTGCCTTCCCTACATTCAATAACTCAAATTCTCCTAACTGCTTTCAGAGGTCCATTCACTGAGTGTTCTCATTATTTCCATTTTTCTTCCCTGATCCCTCTCTGAGTCCCCTCTGCCTTAAGTCATTTAGCTGAATCAAAAGACCAGGTTTGCTCCAGTTACACTCATCTGACAGGCCTGCTTTTCCTCTAAGTAGCTGGCAGGAGCATTGCTCTGCTCCGGGAGGGAGATCTGTCCTCATGGGAACATGGCAGTTATGCTCCAAGTCCAGCTGGCCGAGGACTCAGACTGCTCTCTCCTGAAGGTTTCCCCACAGAAATCAATGAGAGCCCACCTCCAGACAATGGCTGGCCTCAGATCCCAGAGGAACTCACCATCCTCTTCCTTTCCATCATCCTCTCTAAGCTTCCCCGTCTTTGCCTCAGCCGAAGTCCAACCCGGCAGGGACAGAAGAGTAATTGATGAAGGCCTTAAAGGATATCAAAGTGCTATTGAGCAAAACCACAACTCACCAGCCGTGCAGGTGCTTCCTGCGGCAGGGAGGGAAAGAAGTGTCTTTAGAAAGCTCTAAATAACTCTAGGCAGGGATGTCAGCTTGACAAATGACTCGTGAGAAATAGCCCGGTTGTTCTCTTGTGTATGATTCATCCGAGGCTGTGCTGGGGTGGGGGACAAGGCCCAGCCACGAGTCCCACAGTTGGTCACTTGGGGCCACTCTTCAGCTTAGCCCAGGTTGGATAAGAAGGCACTTGTGTTGGTGCTCTTGGCCTCTGTCACTTTGACTTTATTTTCTGGTGGTTTTATTTAGCGGATTCGTACTGATTTGGTTTGAGCTGCATTCAGATGATAGGAACTGTGGGGAGACTCTTCCTAAGCATCTAAAGGCCTCTCTCCCATGATGTTAGCTCCCAGCTCTTCTTGCCATAGTAACAACAAAGACCAGGAGCTCTGCAGGGCAGAAGCGCCTTTCATCCTGTTTCCAGCTTTTCAAAGAGCTGGCTTATTGAAATGCTTGTCACATGTTGAATGGATAAGTGAAAATATCCCAAGACCAAGGGATATGACATGACAGCTAGTTTCTAGACTTAGCGCTGGAACCCTGACAAGGCACACAGGGTCTCTGAGCCTCTGTATCCCCATCTGTAAAATAAGAAAGCAAGCTCTCGTTTCCCTTCAAACTCAGATCATGAGGTTCAGAGAGGCCTGCAGAGGCTGACTGGGGCCTGAACCCAACTTGCAGAGACAGGAACAAAGGTAAGGAGAGATTATGACATGAGGGATCAGCAGTTGTTTTGTGCTCCCAGCAGCAGGAGTAAACACCAGCATGCTGAACATTTACGTGAAAGGTGTATGAAGTTTTCAGTTAGGAGGACGGCCTAGTGGGGCCCTGCAGTAAAAGTAGATGAACATACTGTGAACAGCCAGTGGGCTGGTGTGGGCCTCATGGGACATAAACCACACAACTATCCTCCCTGAGTTTATTGGGTCTTCTTCACCAAGGTGTCCCAGCCACCAGTTGGGCATTAAATCTTTGGTTAATGGCGTGTTTTATTTTATTTTTTCCATGAAACAGCACAGCAAATCTATTGTTAGAGGCTGGCTGTCCCACCAGCAGGGGCGATTTTGTGAGTGAGTCATGCTGAGGAGGTGCCCTGTGAGGTGGAACTGAGGTTTATAATGAAGTCCTGGGACTGTACTGAGGAGACAGCCCAGTGTGTCCCAGCACAGAGCCCATTTCTCAAAGCAGTCATCGTCTGATTAATTTTCTCATGCTGGTGGATGTACTCTGGGTTTTAATGCCTTTGGTTTCCATCAATGGCAACTTTGTTAGTGTTAACCGAAAGCAAGACAAATTTGTTTGAAATCAGGGTCTCATGGATGCCTAAGTGTGTACCCTTCTCTGTGCAGAAAATGGTTGTAATCTTGAGATTAAAGAGTTGAATGAAGTTGTCTTCTTTATGGAAAGGCATTTGAGCAACTGCAATTAATGGTCACAAAAGTTGTCAAAACTTTAACAATCCTAGTTTCCCCTCTGGGAATCATTTTAGCTTCTTATATACAGATTGCTGATGCCCCTACTAAGGCTCTTACTGCTGTAAAAGTCAGGTGGGTAGGATTTCCACTTGCCCTTCATTTATCCTTTTGTTTATGTGAAGCATCCAGTTACTCTCACACCTTGGCTTGGCTTAAACAGGTCTGACGGGAAAGGGTTTTGTTTCAGCTGTAGCTTTTTCCCAAAGTCTGGTGGTATTCTCCAGGGGATGGACAGACCTTCCCACTGCAAAATTGAGGCAGATAAAAGGAAAAAGAAGTGCTCTCACAGCAAGACAGCAACACCTTCATATACCTGTGTGCATGTGCACACACACACACACACACACACATACACACACACGCCATTTGGGTGCAGAGTAAATATCTGTTTGACACATATTTTTTCTAAAACACAGATTTTGAAACCACAAAAACCTAGTTTTGATCCCTCTCTACCACTTGTTAGCATATGAGCCTGGATAAGTTGATTAACCTTCATGAGCTTTGGTTTACTTGTTTATAAAATGAGGAAAATTAAAGGACTAAATCACAGTATTGTTGAAAGATCAAAGAAGGTAATATACACAAAGCACTTAGCACAGTTCATAGAATATTCCAAGGTGTCCAATAAATGATTGATAATCATAACAATAACAATAATACAATTTTCCTCTTTCCTGACAAAGACACCTCTCAGCCCCTTGGCACTCTATAGAATAAAGTCATAGTTGATTCTATTTGGGGTTTACCATTTAGGATTCACTATGAGGCAGAAGTACAATGTAAGTTAGAAGCTATTATTATTACAAATAAGAATTCCTGGAGCAGAGACCATATGCAGTGGTCTGAGTTTGAAGGGACCTGAGATCTTACTTTCTCATCTCAAAAACAAGGATATGGATGCCCAGAAACCCTGAGTGCTGACCAAGTTTCCAAGTTACTAATTCTTAGAGTTAAGACCAGAAACTAGTTATCATGAGTCTTGGTCTTGGGAACTTTTCACTTATCCATTCTACATTTGGCAAGCACTTAAGTAAGCCAGTTCTTTGAAAAGTTGGGCATAAGAAAAGGAGGCCATAGCCAGGCACAGTGGTTCACGTCTGTAATCCCAGCACTTTGGGAGGCCAAGGCAGGCAGATCACTTGAGATCAGGAGTTCAAGACCAGCCTGGCCAACATGATGAAACCCTGTCTCTACTGAAAATACAAAAATTAGCCAGGTGTGGTAGTGGGCACCTCTAATTCCAGCTACTTGGGAGACTGAGGCAGAAGAATTGCTTGAACCTGGGAGGTAGAGGTTGTGGTGAGCTGAGATGGTGCCACTGCACTTCAGCCTGGGCGAAAGGGGGAGACTTACCAAAGAAAAAAGAAAGAAAGAAAGGGAGAAAGAAAGAAAAAAAGGAAGGAAAGAAAGGAAGGAAGGAAGGAAGGAAGAAAAGAAACAGAAAGAAGAAAGAAAGAAAGAAAGAGAAAAAGAAAGAGAAAGAAAAGAAAGAAAGAAAGAAAGAAAGAAAGAAAGAAAGAAAGAAAGAAAGAAAGAAAGGAAAAAAGAAAGGAAGGAAGGAAAAAAAGAAAAGAAAAGGAGCCCATGGTCTTTGTTGCTGTGATGGCAAGAAGTGCTGGGAGCTAACATCAAAGGGAGAGAGGTGTTTGTATACTTAGAGAGCCAGTCTCCCCACATTTCTCATCCTCCACTGAATGCAGCTCACACCAAATCAGCACAAATCCAGGAGAAGCAAAGCAGCCTGCAGTGTGGACAGAAGGACTGAACCAAGAAGCCCACTCTGAGAGCTCAGCTTCCGGCTTTCTTCTTTGCAGAGACCCTCCCCTGCCCCAAATGAAATACTTTTTGCTTTGTCAGGCAAAACGTCTTAAATAGCAAAGGGCCAATAGTTTCATAATCTGTAAAAAGAGCCCACAGTTCTCAAACACCCTCTCACATGGATGCACGTGAGGTATAATAAGACAGCAACTCAATGTCTGTTACTATGGAACTCAGTGGTACAAAATTAATTTGCTAAAGCATGCACCCACTGCACACACACACACACACACACAAAGCCTTTGCCAGCCACGTGCTTCAGAAGGTGATATAGTTTAGATGTATGTCCCCCTCCAAATCTCATGTTGAAATGTAATTCTAAATGTCGGAGGTGGGGCCTAGTGGGAGGTGTTTGGGTCATGGGGGCAGATCCATCATGAATGGCTTGGTGCCATCCCCTTGGTAATGAGTGAATTCTCTATTAGTTCATGTGAGAGTTGGTTGTTTAAGAGCTTGGCACCTCCTCCTCTTCCTCTCTCTCTTGCCCCCTCTTTTGCCAGGTGACATGCCTGTTCCTCCTTCACCTTCTGTCATGAGTAAAAGCTCCCTGAGACCTCACCAGAAGCCAAACAGATGGGGGTGCCATGCTTGTACAGCCTGCAGAGCCGTGAGTCAAATAAGCCTCTTTTCTTTATAAAATGCCCAGTCTTGGGTATTTCTTTATAGCAATGCAAAAGGGAATGATAGAGAAGGCATTGATGTCACATTACATATAACATTTGCATTGTGAGAGTTGCCTCCCACTCAAACGTAAGCTCCATGTGTTCAGGGATCTGCCATGGGTCTGTTCACTGCTGCACAGCCAGTGCCTAGAACAGCATCCAGACAAAGAAGCCAATAAATATTTATTGAACCAATAAATGAATCATACATGAAGCAAGTATGAACAACACAAGCTGTCTCATGTATGAGTTATTTACCATCTCTGTGCTGAGTTTCTTCATCTTGAAAAGGCTATATTAGTAGAATTGTTCTAAGAATTATTGGTTTAATTGTGTAAATGTCTTTAAAGTAGTGCTAGTTAATATTACCTATTTTGGGGCTCCATGGAGATTGTGCTTTTTCTGTGTCCTCACAGAGGATTGGCAGATAGATATTCAGCAATGTCACATATATAGCTGAAAATTATTTCACTCAAATGATCACGTTAGGAAAGTCCTGAAAGGATTTTTGGTGGCTGTTTGTTGCTTGGTTTGACTTGTTTTCTTTTCTCTTTTATTTGTGTATTTTTTTGTGTGGGCAGGGGACAGAGCAACAGGTCTCACTCTGTCGCCAGGCTGGAGTGCAGTGGCACAATCTTGGCTCACTGCAACCTCCGCCTCCCGGGTTCAAGTGATTTCCCTGCCTCAGCCTCCCGGGTAGCTGGGACTACAGGAGCACACCACCACGTCCAGCTAATTTTTGTATTTTTAGTAGAGACGGGGTTTCACCATGTTAGCCAGGATGGTCTCAATCTCTTGAACCCATGATCTGCCTGCCTTGGCCTCCCAAAGGGCTGGGATTACCGGTGTGAGCCACTGTGCCTGGCCGACTTATTTTCTTAAAAGGCTAGATGTGTATAAGGTGCTTGGTTTTATTCTCATTGTTTTATATCAAGTGTTCAGACTCATCTGTGTTACCAGAAGAGCCATATTATATTTGGACACTCTTCCTGGTTGATCCCCTTCCTACAGGACAGGAACATGTAACCTCCTAGACACCCTGAGGATTCTCTAGTATCAAGCCCCTTCATGGAAGAAGAAGGCCTCAAAGAGGTTTCCAGGTGGTGAGCCGGCTAACCTCCTCAGGCTGTGAATCATACCATCCCTAAAGCTCACAGATAAGGCCTCTCACCTAGACCCCCTCCAAAAGCTTCAGCTCTATTCAACACAAAGTACAAATGGTCTGACTTGAATCCAAAACTAAGCGAACAATCAAAACAACTAGCAAAATGTGTGAATAACTATTTCTAAGGTATTGGAAACAACTTCAGACATGAATTCAACAAGTCTTATAAGATAGCAGGTAAGGGCACATAGCCTCATATTTGTTTTACCAAAGAGAACAGAAAAAGTCATTAAAAACCAGCAATGGAATCTGGTCTGTGGCTCCTGGATTCACTGTTTAGACAACGGCACACCCACCTGAACTTCTCTATTAAAAGCCAATACCTTGAGAAAACAGTCATTCCCATATTCTACTACTGAATGTTGATCTGGCTTGGGACATTGCATTTATAATAATAAATATTTGCACACAGAGAAGAGCTGCAGAAATAGCATGAATTTTGGAGTCTGAAAGACGAAGTCAAATTCCAGCTGTGTGATTTTCAACAAGTTACTTACCTCATCTTAACATGACTTTCTTCTGTAAAATGTGGGCAAGGATAGCAACCCAGCAATGTTGTTATAAAAATTATGGATACTATCTGCAAGCTTCCAGTAGATTGCCTTGTTAATAAATGATACTTAGTGAAGGATGATGATGATGATGATGATATGATGATGGCCTTCCCTATTCAAAAAGCACATTCTCAGCTGGCCACAGTGGCTCACACTTGTAACCCCAAAACTTTGAGAGGCCGAGGTGGAAGAATTGCTTGAGACCAGCAGTTCAAGACCAGCCTGGGTAACATAGTGAGATCCCTTCTCTACAAAAAGAAATTACTTTGAAATTAGGTGAACATGGTAATGCAAGCCTGTAGTCCCAGCTACTCAGGAGGCTGAGATGAAAGGATCGCTTCAGCCCAGGAGGTTGAGGCTGCAGTGAGCTGTGATCATGCCACTGCACTCCAGCCTGGGTGACAGAGCAAGACCTAGTTTCAATAAATAAATAAATAAATGTAAATAAAACAACACCAACAAAAACTATTCTCAGGTTGAATAAACACTTTGCCTTTCCCCCCAGTAATGTTAGTACTTATGAAAACGTCAAGTGCTAAAATTTAATAGCTTATTAGATCAATTAAAAAAATTTGTAGGGGATCCATTTGTAGAAATTAGATTTGCTGTATTAATTTGACCACAACTTTGCATGGTCCCAACTGAACATTCCCATTTGAAACAAGGTTTTTCTTTCCTGTCGACTTTAAGACTCTCTCTCTCTCTCTTACTCCAGCAATTCATTTCTCATTTTGGTTTGGGACAGAGCCAGCTGGTAAAAGGTTTCAGCATGTGTTTATTGCCTCTTTGTTCTCCAGAATTTTCTGGGGCCTCCTGGCAGCTCTTTGGTCTGGAGCAAGCAGCAAAACCCCCGGGGTTGCAAAGCCCAGACAAATCCCAGGCTCTGACCACTGCCTAGGGGTGGCAAGGAACAGATAGAAGCCTCCCCTCCCACCCCAAACTCTGGCTCAGAACTCTTAGTTAACACAGGGCAGGAGCCCAGCATTTGGCCCCCTTGGGGCTTGCTCCTACTGGAGTTGTTTTGGAGTCAGCTGTGCTGCCTCTTATCAGGCCCCACATAAGACCTTTCCCCTTGATACCTGCCTGGTCTCCAGCAAGCAATTATTTGGAGAAGAGTGTGAGTGAGTAAGTGTGTGTGTGTGTGTGTGTGTGTGTGTGTGTGTGTGTAGCCCATCAAACCTGTCTTCAACAATGACACTGCTGCTTGTAGACATTGCAGATACCCTTGTTCTGGGAGGTCCTTGGGTGTCTTCCTCAGTCCAAGCCTCCAAGCCTGACCCCATTTAGGATTCTTATTCTAAGCCTGGAGGTGAAAACAAGGCTTAGTGCCAGCAGAGTCACCACTGCCCAGCCTTCTCCTCCTGCCATCTTCACAGCACTTATGGCATGCCATGGTGGATGCATTAAAGGGCAATATAACTGAATGGTCAAAAGCACCACCTGTAGCCTTCAGCTGACCAAGATCCATATCTAGCTTTGCCATTTCGGGGAGCTCTGTGTGCAAATATTTATTACTACAAATACGATGTCCCAGGCAGATCCATATTCAGCAGTAGGATTTGGGAACTCTGTGACATACCTGAGCCAAGTTCATTGTTTCACTTTCCCTCAGTTCCTCAAATGTAAAGGAAGGAGAGTAGCACCTATTTCACAGTGCTGTTGTGACGGTTCAGTGAGATGGTGGCTGGGAAGGGCCTGATACATGTTGATAGTTAATGGAGTACAATCTGAACATAAAATTCCAGCCACCTGAGTGCTCCTTAAGCACACTCAGCAGCTTTCGGTTTGTTTCAGTGAACTCCTTGCAACCCCCTCAAGAGGCTAAGTATGATGAGAGTGAATCGATCCAGGTTTCTCTGGGAGTTGTTATGTCACTGGCGCTTTTTCAGCTTTGGGAATGGAGGGATTGAGTGATGGAATAATGAATCCAACAAACATGTTCGGTGTCAGGCACTGTTGAGGCACAAGTCTATGGAGAGGAAAAGGCCCAGGTCACTGTCCTTAGGCTATGAACATAGGACAGGGAGAGATGGAGACATCTGATCAGATAGTGGCAATTTTCAGGGTGCTGAACTCTTTGGGGCTATAATGAAAACATTGGCAAGTGGCTAAGGCATCAACAAAGGTTCCCTAGAAGCGGTGCCCCCTGACAAGGGTCTCGAATAGGGGCTTACCCAGAGGAGAAAATGAGGAAATAAATTGCCAAGAATGGACAAAGGCACAAAAACAGCCAAGAAAATGCTATATTTGGAGAGTGGTATAATAAACAGTTCAATGTGGTTGGAATGGGAGAAATTCATCTGGGAAAATTGGACTGTTAGGGACATCTATTCTGCTACAGTGACAGCTTGGCCTAGGCCCTCAGTGAAACACCAAAGCAAGGCAATCAGCCTGGCTCTGTCAGCCACCCTCAGGGTCCCCTCAACCCCAGCCACAAGGCAGGAGAACAATAATTATCTTAACATGATTTAAATGGTTCTCTCCACTCTTGTTCTTTTGTAAACAAATGTCTTCTTTTTCATATTTTTTATTTTTTCAAGATGGAGTCTCACTTTTTTTTTTTTTTTGAGACAGTCTGACTCCATCATCAGGCGCCAGGCTGGAGTGCAGTGGTGCGACCTCGGCTCACTGCAACCTCTGCCTCCCGGGTTCAAGCAATTCTCCTGTCTCAGCCTCCCGAGTAGCTGGGACCACAGGTGTGCGCCACCACGCCCAGCTAATTTTTTTGTATTTTTAGTAGAGACGGGGTTTCACCATGTTGGCCAGGCTGGTCTCGATCTCCTGACTTCATGATCCGCCCACCTCGACCTCCCAAAGTGCTGGGATTACAAGCGTGAGCCACTGCGCCCAGCCGGAGTCTCACTCTTTCATGGAGGCTGGGGTGCAGTTGTGCGATCATAGCTCACTGCAGCCTCAAACTCCTGCGTTCAAGTGATCCTCCCGCCTCAGCCTCTCAAGCAGCTTGGACTACAGGTGTATACCATCATGTCCAGCTAATCTGTGTGTGTGTGTGTGTGTGTGTGTGTGTGTGTGTGGAGAGAGAGAGAGATGGATTCTCACCATGTTGCCCAAGCTGGTCTTAAGCTCCTGTCCTCAAGTGATCCTCTGCCTTGGCCTCCCAAAGTGCTGGGATTACAGGTGTGAGTCACCATGCCCAACACAACTGTTTTCTTAAACTTCAGTTTCTTCATCTAAAAAATGGGTTTGGGGTAGGTTCTTCCTTTTAGAGGAAGAATGTCATGCAAAGCTCAGTTTCTCATCACCCACTGATGGAAATTATTTGGGGGCATTATTTGAATAAAGCAGCTGTTTAACATACCCTTCAAGAAGGTTATGCACAGCAACTTTCTGGAAGTCAGTTTCACACATGGTCATAAACATCTTGAATAAATTTCTTCTCATCCTCATGGCCCCACTTGATTTTTCCCTGTCGCCCTGGGCTCCCACCTGCAGGGTGATGAGCTATGAAACCTAACTATTGCTTCCACTTCTGATTCCTCCAAGGAGGGATCTTACATTTCAGCACAGAAGGAGGAAACATTAACACAGGTGAAAGTGCTTACGTTCCTCCCAGCCATCCTCCTTCATCCTTCCCCCTGCCAAAGAAATACAGCTGAAATCTATCAGAGCCTTCAGTGAATGAGCTGATAGATCTATTAAGTAATCTGACCCATCAACTAGAGTGGTCTGACACAAGTTCCTTTCTCATTCTGGTCCTAGAAAGATATTT
The DNA here is from genome assembly GCA_004027715.1 of Plecturocebus donacophilus. Taxonomy (NCBI): domain Eukaryota; kingdom Metazoa; phylum Chordata; class Mammalia; order Primates; family Pitheciidae; genus Plecturocebus; species Plecturocebus donacophilus. Next base: position 149,255 of record PVKP010001007.1, read on the forward strand.
TCTCTATTCCATCAGCAGTGAAATTATCTCCGTATTCGATCTGATCACAGCACCTTTGGAAATCACAGCCAGACTTCCTGAGGCCATTGCCAGGCCGTTTCCTACACAAACTGCCTGAAAATTGCTCATCAGAGAGTCTTCAGGGCATTAAGCCATCAGAATATTGACAATTCCACTCTTCACGGAAGGAAACAGAGCCACAGTAAGGATATGGGCACGTTCCAGACCCACAGAAATTCCTCATTGGAAAAGAAAAAAAAAATTCAGTGTCCTTATTTGTGGCCTAAGATCCTGGAGCTGCTTTCTTGAAAGCAATCTCGGGAATGCAGCATAAAGAGCCTGCAAAGAATCCTGGTAAATGGCTAAGGTGGTAGGAAGAGATAGCAAATTGAAGGCAGATATTTAAATACATATGTATAAGTATTTATGTAAAATACATATGTATATATGTACACATAGAGCAAAATCCCACTGACCCATGGGAGGTGACTGGGGTTGCACACAGAAAATTATGCCCTTCACTAATATAACAATAAGGAACATTTTCACATGAGAAAGGGAAAGATTCAAGAAGAAAATGCCAATCTTATTCCCCAAACTTTCTCAAAAGGTCTCAAATATTTGAGTGATTGCTTCCTGATTGAATGTTGTCCTCCTTGTTCTTATTTAATTTATTAAACACCCACCCTGCTCTGAGAACCCGGCATTGCACAATGACAGAGTCTTTGTAAAATAGACTCAGCCTGCCCAGAAGGGAAAAATGCAGTTTAAAGATCTAATTCTAACTATGCTATTGTAAGAACAATGGTGCATCCAGTTTGCTTTCCTCCATTGAATTTTCCTTGGCTTTTATGTCAGCTGGCCCAGAGCTAGACTCATTTCTTAGCAAAATGCACATACCCAGAGCTTGGGGAGAGGTTGGTGGAAATTAAAAAAAACAACCCTGAGATCCATGTCTGGGTCAACTGGGGAAAAACAGGTACTGAACTCACAGGCAGCCCAAACGGAACTGCACGCTGGGGGTAACTATGAGAACACAAACCTCCTTCCTCTATGAAGACATTCTGAAGACAACCTTAAGAGCACCAAGACTTGAGCTCATTTTAACTGATTCTTAAAGAGTAGGACCCCCCATCCCCGGGTGACATTTGGGTGATAGTACAAAATTTTGTATTTCAGAAAGGTTTTTATATTTCATTCAAGTACTTTCAATAACCATGACCTCATTTTCTCTTCCCCAAAGCCCCAATAACTTGCTCCTAGAGAAAGACTGTTTCCACAGGTGGTCCTGGGAAATGAAGGCAGAATGGTCAGGTAGAAGGAAGAATCCCATCCTGCCTCTCTGGATTACCTTTTCCAACACGTAGGGCTAAGTTACGGACTACGGCTCATCCACCTACTTCCTGAAATTCAGGGCATGAACTGAGGCAGACACCTGACTGACCCCTATAAGCCGAGTCCCGACTCCTACTCTGTTGCTGTCTACTGCAGAGGCCTGAGCTTAATGGTACATTTTCCCTTGCAGCTAAACAAGGTGTAGGCACCTAACTGCAATAATTTAAGCACATTCTTGGAATGACTCTGTATGGCAGATGCACCTGAATGTGTGTTTTGTGCTAGAGAACCTGGAAGTGCCCAACCCAGAGACTCCTTGTCTGTGATAAATCCCTGGCCTGTCCCATGGAACAGGGACATTTTGGGTTAAATGAAGGTTACCAGGTGGAGGTCGTTAGTGGGAGGATGTTAACTGAAAATACTGTGTGAACCGTATGCTGTTTGCAAGTGGTTGCAGTTCTGTCCAGACTGCCACCATTGGGCTGTGCTATTAAGCTGTCCAGCTCACTGCCACTGGACTCTTTCAGTACAGACAATGGTTCTCCCCTCCAGCCTTCTGCCACTGGATTCCCTACCCTGTATGTAAGCCCCTAATCAAACCCCATGTCTCATTCGCTGGCTCTAGGTCTCTTCTTCAGCCTCCTTTAAACTGGTGCCTTCCCTATTGAGGTTAACAGGGGTTCGGCACAATGCAAGGGCAGAATGGTACCCCATTCTGGAATATAAGCAGAAGACTCCTGTGTGCAGCTTCCAGAATGAATTTTCCCTTCTTGAGGAAAAAGGACAGTGTTGGCCGACCTGACTCTGCCTGCCACTCCTGCTTCTTCCCGCCTTGAACTTGCCACTTGGTGCACAGCCATTGCACAACTGAGACAGAATGCAAATTTGGGTCTTGCCTACTCCAAAGGCCATGCTCCAAACCACCATGTTCTGTTGCCTCCTTTTAATCATTTCATTGGCCCACAAATTACAGCCGGCAGAAAGAAACCAGTACACGAGGCAGAGAGAAGTGCCCTGGACCAGGCACCTAAAGATTTAACTGACCAGGTATTCGCTCTATACTAGCTGTGTGGCCTTGGGTCAGTCAATCAACCTCTGAGTCTCACTTCTTGCCTTTGTGATAGCTAGCCTGGGAAACCTCTGAAGTTTCTTTTAGTTTTCAAATTCTACAGCTATGATTCTAGAAAAAGAACCTACTCTAATGCTCCTGATAAGCTACCATATTCCCAAAGCCCAGTGAATCTAAGGGCAACCCGGACCCTATGGAGGCAGCAAGTTTGTGACCCAAACCATTCATATCTCCATCCTTGTTCCTACTGAACACCTTCCTGATACATTGAGAATGCAAGAGCCCCTACATCTTTGAGAGGGTTAAGGAGAGTTTCCAGTCATTAGTAGAAATGCACTGTGGCCTGGTAGGATTTGCATTCCAGAGACAGGTGGCAGAATTCTACCCCCACCACAAGTCATTTAGTTGCTCTGAGTCCAGGTTTTTCCTGTAAAATTGGGATAAAAATAAATCTTCGTTTTCCTAGTTCCATTCAAGGTTATTGTGAAGTCAGGCCAAGATAAATCACTTTTAAAATGGCAAACTTGCCATTATCTAGAGTTCAGCAATGCTCACATAGGCCTAACTAAGCAATTGGTTCAATGCCTGGCATATAAAAATTCCACATGCCACTCATATATGCAGTGCAGAGCCTACCTTTCAAGGCAGAACTGTGGCCACTGAGCTATCTAAACTTTTTGGTCTGTTTTTAATCGGTGCTCATCTTTAACTCAATGGGGGAGAAAGTCTTCTTGTAGTATCCAATTTTATGTTATTGGCAAAATCCAGAGGCAACAGAACAACAAAAGGGTGAGGGGGTGTGCTGAGGCATTTACCTCTTCCTAGCACAGTTGTGAAATACCTGCACCGTTCGACCATCCCCCATCCTACCTCATGGGTTCTGGTGTAATCCCATTAAAGAATTTAAAAATATGAAGAATGTTCAGTGCTCATACAAGACCTTTCCAGTCTGGTTTGTGATTCATTTGTTTCTTTTCACAGCATGTATATTAATGCAGGCACTGGTGTTTGGATGCATAGTTTCTTTAGGAAAGAAATAGCACCATCCAAAAGTCAAATTGAAATTACTGAAACTTAGGACAGCCAGCAGAGCAAGGAATTTGTTTTCCATCCCGTTATTTTCTCTCACTGGCTTTCTGGGATATCAGACCAAAAGGTGCTTCAGCTTCTGTGCTCCATGGGGCACCTGCAGTTTTGAAACTGCCACCTGTGTCCTTTGGTTGGAATCAGTGAATATGCCCTGCTTAGGCTGTTTAGAAGCAAACGGAAGAGTGGCCTGAGCTGCATGAAATTCCATTTTGTCTCATATCCATCAGAAAAGCTATACTCTGGGGAGAATATCAAATGATGTCATGCTGCTGGAGTCTAACACTGATGATTTTGATATCTCAGTGGTTCCCACTCGAAAATGATCTACCTCTCAGGATCTTTGTTGGGAGCTGGAGGCTTCTGATTCCTGATTCCTGATTCTCTGAACTCAGCAGCCTCCTTGCCTAAGGAGCCTGATGATCCAAGGCACCATGAGAGTGGCCAACCTCACAGTGAGTGGTTAGCCCTGCAGTGGGGCTAACTAGCCCCGCAGAAGGAAGTCCCGCCATGGGGTAGAGACTGAATGGGGTGCTGAGCACTGCTGCCCCTCATTCCCTTCTGGAACCCTGTTCTCCTGCTAGGTCCCCTTCTCAGACAGGACACAGCCCTCACTCCCTTGAGGAGCTCAGCCTTCTCCACGTTCACACAACTTGTGGTTATTCAGGCTCCCCGCTGTCTAATGTCTGCTGCCAAATGGGAAGCTTTGTCCTAGCTGGGCATGTGCCCATTTCCAGGAGGGAAACATCATGTGTGGGAGGAAGTATCGCACCGTGGTTAAGTGTCAGGCTTTGAACCACCAGCCTGGATTCTATCTTAATTCTGCCTCTGACACTCTCTGGAATCTTGGACAAATATACTTTTCATTCCTTTAGCTGTGAAGGACCTTACCGAGTTGTTGTGAAGACTAAATGAGTTAATTTGTATGAAATAGCTAGCGTTGTGTCAGGAATACAGTAAGCACTCAATAAATATTAGCTACTATCAGAGAAAAAATAGAAAACTACCATTCATTAAGCACCCCTCTGGGTCAGGCACAGTGCTAAGCAGTTTATATTCATTATTTCATCCTCACAGTAACTCAATGAGATACAAATTATTGTGTGTGTTTTTACTGCCTGAGCAGGTAAGTAGTTTGCCCAAGGCCACAGTGCTAATGAGTGATACATCTGGGACAAGATTGGAACCCAGGTCTGTCTGAGCTGAAATCTTATGTGGAGTCTTGTGTGGAGGAAGCAATACTGTGTCAGGAGAACTGCAGTTGAAGGATTCTGGTGGTGACCCACTGCAAAGCTAGTGGCCGTGAAGGGCACTGACTAGAGGAGTATCTGCTGGGGTTAGAGGTGGAGAACGTAGCCCAGCAGCTGATGTGAGACAAATATCCACTATCTCAAACATGCTCGTGGAAGTGTGACAGATGCCATTGGCTGGCCAACCCAACTGACATTCCCAGTCTCCTTCCCCCTTTCTCACAGAATCTCAATTTTATTTTTGCTTTTGTTCATTTATTTGTCCCACCACCTATCTCTAGAACCCTTTAAGTCTCACAAAACTGAAGCTCTATGCTCATTAAACAATAACTCCTCATTTTCCCCTGTACCTCCAGCCCCTGGAATGCATCATTTTACTTTCTGTCTCTATGAGTTGACTAAGTATCTCATGTAAGTGGAATCATACAGTATTTTACTTTTTGTAACAGACTTATTTTACTTAGTATAATGTTGTCAAAGTTTGTTCATGTTGTAGCATGTGTCAGAATTCCCTCCCTTTATGAGGTTTAATAATGTTCCATTGTATGTATAGACCACATTTTGTTTATCTGCTCTTCCATCAATGGACACCTGGGTTGCTTCCACTTTTTGGCTATTGTGAATAATGCTTCTGTGAACATGGGTGTCTCCCTTTATTCTTGCATTTTAGTTACCCATGGTCAACTGTGGTCCAAATATATTAAACGAAAAATTCCAGAAATAAATAATCATAAGTTTTAAATCGTGTGCCACTCTGAGTGTCATGATGAAATCTCACACCACCCTGCTTCCTCCTCCCAGGAACATGAATCACTCTTTTGTTCAGGGTGTATCCACACTATATATGCTACCCACCCATTAGTCACTCAGTTATCAGATCCAATGTCACAGCATCACTGTGCTTGTATTCAAGTAACTTTTATTTTACTTAATAATGGATCCAAAGTACAAGAATAGTGAGGCTGGCATATTTTTATCACTGTTCTATTTTATTATTAGTTGTTGTTAATCTCTTCCTGTGAAAATGTATAAACTAAACTGTATTCTAGGTATATACGTATGTATAGGACAAAACATGATATATAATTTTAATTAATTTATATATAATCTTAATTTTAATAGGGTGACAATGCAACCATTCCTAGGAAAGGAGTCATGGCTCGCTCTCATTCCCCTTTGCTAGATACTTACTGCTATGAACTGAATGCTTTCGTCCAACCCAAAATTCATATGTTAAAACCTTATCACCAAGGTGATGGCTTTAGAAAGTGAGGCCTTTAGGAGGTGATTAGGTCATAAGGGTGGAACCCTCATGAATGGGATTAGTGCCCTTACAAAAGAGGCCCCAGAGAGTCACTTGCCCCTTCACCATGGAAGGGCACAGCAAGAAGGCATCATCTATGAACCTGGAAATGTACCCTCACAACAACACCAAATCTGCTGCTTCCTAGACTTCCCAGCCTCCCTTCTCAGCAATCCATTTCTGTTGTTTATAAATTACCCACTCTACGGTATTTGCTTACGGCAGTCCAAATGGACTAAGAAAGAAATATAAGAAAAAATGTATTGAGGGCATTAGAAAAAACTTCTGTTTCTTAAAAGATAAAAATCTAGAGGCTAATAAAGAGAAGATTTGCCCTTATGATGCCCATGCAAGGACGGAAATTTCAGGCACCCTAAGACCAAGAAGCCTGAGGACAAAAGCCAGCAGCATGGAGCATGGCGATGGAAAGGCCGGGAAAGCCTGGAATCATGACCAAGTCAGTCAGCAAACACCGGGGCCACTTACGTCCGGACTCCTTAAGGAAATAAAAAGTGCACTTACGAGTTTCTTTACTCATAGTCTTTAGTCAAGTGCTCTGTTCCTAAGTGAAACAGAAAGCGGCCGTGAAGGAAAGGAGCTTAATGAAGCTAGATCTAGATCTCCTAGTCAACATTAAAACCCCTCTCTCTGCATGATGACTGTACCTCATTCTGCCTGATGTTCCCAAGACAGTTGTTTACATAACTTTCTTCTTCCCCTTTCCATAACCACTGCCCCCACCCCATGTCACCAATGAGAAGCTATTTGAAGGCAGAGAGTTTGTCTGAATCATTTTTGTACCCACTACTTCCCCCTACCCCTGCCTGCTATAGCTGACTCATTATACCATTTCTAACTTGAATTGTCATGCCCATTACAGACAGAGAGGACAAAATACACCCACATGCACACACATTTACACAAACAGAGCTATACATGTTTATCAACCTGATACAGGGAAATCAGTGGGCTATGGGTACTGTCCCCCCATTTGAAGTCTAAGCATGCCAGGAAGAAGAGGGAGAGATGAAAGAAAGTAGAGAGAGATTGAATGAAAGAAACTGAGGAGTTAAGGAAGACAGAGAGAGAAAAAGAGAAAATAAAACCTTGCAGCAGCAGTTCCAGGGCTTGACATCAGCGAGATTTACTGCGCTAATATGCCAAGCTGCCTGCCATAATTAGTTTCTGTAAAAACCCTATCTCCTCGCTCAGATTCAATTGAATCATATGACGTTTATTTGCGAGCTTTCTTATTCCATGATGGGAGGGCTGGCAGGACCCCAAGCTCAGCTCACCCACCTGTTCCTTGCCTGGCACTATTTGCGTATCAGTCACGTTGTTTTCATGTGGTCAGGCAGCCAGGGGATGAATGGGTGAGTGTTTGTGCTCAGAGATACAGGAAGATGCCACACGCAGCAGCCGGGGCCCTGAATAATGTCATTTTCTTCATGGCTTGAAAGGAAAACATGCACCAGAAATGGGTACCAGAGTGATAGTGAACCCAGTGTTAAATCCTAACACTGGTTATTTTTAAATCCTCTTGTGTCAAGGAGGCAAAACCAGAGTGATTGTTACTAAGAATCCTTTGTAAGAACAGGCTCTAGGCTTGTTAGAGAAAATCCTAACAACCCTAGGCTATAAGGTAGCAAAACATCTTATTCAGGGAATTGTTCTGTGTGGGATTTCCTGGTCACTCTCCCCGGGTGACTTGGACGGAATGTACTGTATATGCTGCTTTCCATTGCCCTTGGGGTGAATAAACAGCCCCTCAAAATGCCACCAGGATAAGAGACATGCATGTGGGGAGGCTACGGGGTGGGAGGGAGGAGAGTCCTATTCCAAATGAAAAAGCAGATTTCTTCACAACACCACGCTCAGCAGCAAGGGCAATTTCTTCCTCCTGAAGCTGAAATCAATATTAAATTGAATCTGCGTGCTTCATCTCCATGAATAACTTCTAATCTTCTATGCTGGCCAATCAGAATTCCTTCACCCTCATCAATTCCACTTGGGTGATTTTTTTTTTTTTTTACTCTGTTTCTTTGCTACCAAACTGCACGGTCCCATAGGAAAGACACCACATAACGCATCAGCTGCTCCTTGCTACTATAGAGTCAGTGAGAAAACAAAAATCTGCAAGGAAGAAGAGTAAGATAATTTTTTAACTCTTCAAGGACACATTTCCTGTTAAACAGCTCTGTCCCCTGGGACAAGTCTGTTAAATGAATATTAACCTGGAGCAGAATCTGGGATCAAGTAGGATTCTGAGCCCGTGAAGATATTTTTCTCTCCTCATTCCTGTGCCGTGTGGGTGATTTTTTAAAGGTCTTTATCTTCTAATTCCTCTATTTCAACTGTTTGAATCTTTCTGGGAGACTGATTCTTCATTGAGTCTGCACTTGAGAACATGACATAAAATAATAATTTTAAAAGCACTGTAAGACTTGATACAATGAGATAAATGCAGTTATTTCTTTCCGGGATATTATTCTTTTTTTCTTTAAAAATCATTGCAGTTCTCTTCTGCTAATCTCTAGCCTCCCTATTCCTTGCCCCCCATAAATCCTAGTTTTGCTTCCGCTTTGGCCTGACTTTTGCTCATTACCTGGAAGCATAAAAACATCTCAAGTTTAAAAGATTCACGGTCAGAACCAAAGAAAAGACCCATCAGAGAAAGATGATGTCAATTAAGTCTAGCAGAACATTTCTTTCCATGAAAGCTCACAGTCCCCAGCACCTGGGGGGAGAAGTTAACATGATTGCGTCCCTACTATATGGCAAGCATCTTCAATCAACAGAGACAACAACTTGCAACACTGTGGTTACACTTTGTAAGTGAGGAAGCTGATGTTTGGAAAGGTGAAGCAACTTTTAACTTGGTGTCAAGCAAAGCCTCAACCCTTGCCAGCAGAATTCCCAAATCTGACATACTGCTTGTATATTGGCAGTAAAAGATATTCCCTACTCTCCCTACACATCTCCGCTATCCACAACTCTCAGTCCCTTCCTGGGGTGCTGAGTGCTGCGAGCAGGCCATCCAAGCAGAAGCAACAGCTGTGGAAAGAGCCCTCGGAGGGACTGGCGTCAATCAAAGTCCAGGCATAAACCTCAGCAGCACAGGACTGCATATCTAGGCTGTAGGACACTCAGATTGCTGAACCTCCTTGGTGACTGCTGAATAAATGTCCACCAAGAAGAAGAAGGGGAAATTATCACCCCATGGAGGATAGACCAGCAGTCACTGTTTGTTCTTAATTGTGGTACTAATTAAGAACGTAAACTCGGGAACCAGACAGCCTGGGTGAGTCCCCAGCTGTGCCACTTATGGCTGTGCGACCTTTCATGATGCCTCTGTACTCTCTGTAAAGTAGAAAAGAGAGAATACCTTTCCCTAGAACCATTGTGAGGGGCAAATGAAATACTATATGTGAACTTAGAACAGTGCTGACTTGAGTCAGGGCTCTATAAATGAGAGCCATGTCTAATATAATTATTAATATTGCTCCTGATAATTTTGGGAAAGGCAGCCTCCTTTTCCAATACTTTCTTAAACCCATCCAACTCTCACAAGGACAGAGAGGCAAAGGAGGCGGGACCCAGGTAGTTCTAAAGGTCAAAGCTGTGCAGTAGAAGGCAAGGAGCCCTGGATTAGGTGTTATCAGACCTAGGAACAAGTCCCCCTCTGCCTAGACGAGCCACAGGATTTCCCTAGATCTCAGCTTCCACACCTGCTGTGCACTGAAGTATGTTCCCCCAAAATTCATATGTTGAAGGCCCAGTCCCCATTGGGGATTTGGAGATGAGGCCTTTGGAAGTTCCTTTGGTTTAGATGTGATCGTGATGCGATTCATGCCCTTATAAGAAGAGATGCCAGAGAGCTTGCTCTCTCTCTCTACCTGACGTGTGAGGACACAGAGAGGAGGCCATCTATAAGCCAGGAAGTGGGTCCTCACCAGAAACTATGCTGGCACCTTGATCTTGGACTTGTAGCCTCCAGAACTATGAGAAATACATTTATACTGTTTAAGCTACTCACTCTGTGGTACTTAATTATGGCAGCCTGTGCTAACGAATACAACACTTGAACCTGAACCCACTATTCTTTTTTATTATTGTACTTGAGCTCTGGGGTACATGTACACGTCCTGCATCCTGCAGGATTGTTGCATAGCTACATACATGCCATGGTGGTTTACTGTCTCCATCCCGCCCTCCCACCATCCCTGTTGCCTATGTCAGGCACTTCTCCCGGTGTTATCCCTCCTCATCCTCCCCACCTCTTCCCTCCCCTCCACCCCCACACCTAGCCCTGGAAACCACTATTCTTACAGCTCCTTCCCCACATGAGAGAGAAGGGTTTTCACATATAGGCAGGGTTCCTGTATAAGATCCTATTGTACAAAAGGTTCTAAGGCTGATCATTATTTTTAAACCACCATAACAGAGGATTGAAAAATCCCTCCCACTCTAGCAGTGTTTCTGTGAAATCCAGGCATAAGAACTCTTAATTCTTATGACATTGTACTAGAAAGTCATAATTCACAGAACTTTTCCACAAGATTGATCTTTTCCCCTTTCTTATGTTATCAAGGTAGTAGAAAATCTTCTTGAAATATTATTACACACTCATCAACTTAGAATATGTGTGTGTATGTGTGTGCATGTCTGTATATATACATATATATCTAGTTTTCTTGATGACGTACTGCTGTCATTCTGATCACCAATATTTGTACCTCTGGAAACAGAACAAGGCCTTCAGTGGCTATTGAGAGATGCAATACTCTGCCTCCAGGATGATTTTGGGGGTGCTAAATGATCCCAGACTACTGCCTGAGTAGATGTTGCTCTCCTTGTTGAATGTGATCAGTTGCCTCCAAATCTGCAGGATGCTTTATTTCACATACTGTTCATAGTGAGGCCCTGAGAATGGCTTCACATGGTATACATGCTGTAAAATGCACATGCCCTGTGGGCTCTTTTCCCCAGTGGCTCGTACACTGGTGCAGGCCATAAGCATGCAACTGTTTACACCCACTACATGACTTGGGATGCTGGCCATCCAACTGCTAGACTTGGCCCTGCAGACACTTCTGCAGATGGCACTGCCCAGAGGGCTCAAGGCAGTTGGAGATTTCATGATAGATGCCATCAGCAGTGAGTAAAAAGACGCTCACATCTTCCACATTCTAAACATGAAATGCTGGAAACAGAAACAACTGCTGTGGTCTGTTGTGGGAATGTACTGACCAAGTGTGGGGAGCCTGGACACTGCAAGAGGATCCTGAGAGTCCAAGAAGTCGGAGACATCACTGTTGAAGTCGCACATCAGGGGCACACATACGAAGCAAAGCACACTGTATTCTGAGTAGATGGAGAGATAAAGGAATGAATGGATAAGGCCAGACTCGGGAAGTCTTGTGATAACCCACCATGGCTACCACCCACACACGAAGTAACAGCGTTCCCACCCAGGAGGTGCTTGCAAGCCGAAGTGAATATTTCTCTCGGTCCTCTTCTGCCCACTTAACAAGGCCTTGTGCCGACAAATTGTCGAAACGTTGTCCCCATGACAACGAACTGATTTGCAGAACGCCCTAACCAGGAGGGAACCAACCTTACTGAAAAACAGATCTGAAACTTTCTCCTGATGGAGTTGACATGAGAACACTCAAGGTAAGAGAACCACAGCAAGAGGTGAGGGGCAGTTCTCTCAGCCAACCGTTTTCAGGAAAATCCCCTAATCATATTCCTTCATATACCAAACGGGGCTGGTTATGTTTCCCACATGGCCTTGGGAGGTAGCTCATACTTATGGATCCTTCTGACTTGCAATTTCTTTCTTGCTGTCAACATCACAAGGCCTGCATTGCTGTGCCTGGACAAAGCTTGATGCTCGTAAAATTTCCATTGTTTCACCATCTTCTCAGCTCCACCACAGAAGATTATGTATTAGGAATCTGCCTCATTTCCTTTTATGTGGGTTTTGATACCTACCCTTGTGAATTTGGAACGTTTGTTTTGTTATGTTTTGTTTTGTTCTTTAAATGGCTTCTGGTTGTAACAGTGAGTTGCTTTGTGAGACTTGTCTCAATTTCTCCCCTTCTCTCCATAAAATTATTCCCTCTGTTGCCCCGGAGATGAGACAAAATTCACAGCTCTCTCATAGCAACACATTTTTTTCCCCTCTGTGAGTCAAACTGCATCAGATTTTTAAAAGTTTAAACATGGAGACAATTACATTTCTCAAATCCAATATTTTGTCTCTCATCTTTTATTTACTCAGCCTAGAGCCTCAAGGTCAGGTTACAATGAAAATCATACTAACCAGCTCTAGCTTGTCTTCCCAGTCCCAAAAATATCTTCTTAGCCAATCCTTCATCAGGATTTTACTTTTTGTGTTTGTAAAATACATAAAAATTATCATGCATTTATTCATTCATTTAGTGCATTTGATTGAACAGCTACTATGCGTGGACAGTATGCTAGGTGCTGCATGCAAAGATGAACAAGAGGATATCTTTGCCCTCTCAAGAACTATAAGGTCACACTTTGGGAAGCCAATGTGAGCAAATCACTTGAGGTCAGGAATTTGAGACCAGCCTGGCCAGTGTGGCAAAACCCCATCTCTACTAAAAATACAAAAATATGCCAGGCATGGTGGCACATGCCTGTAATCCCAGCTACTCAGGAGTATGAGGCAGGAGATTCCCCTGAACCCCGGAGGTGGGGGTTGCAGCGAGCCAAGATCATATGACTGCACTCCAGCCTGGACAGCAGAGCAAGACTCTGTCTCAAAAAAAAAAAAAAAATCATAAGGTCAAAAAGGAGGCTGGTCCAGGAAGCAATCACAATACCTGAGGTAACTGCTGTGAGAAGAATTTGCAACAGGTTCTAAGTCATCAGTGGAGGAGCCTCTAATTCGGGGTGAATATTTGTTGAATCAAAGGCTAAAGTAGAAAGTGTTCTAAGAGGGAATAAAATATACAAAGACAGAGGCAAGACAGTATGCAATGGTTGAATTCTGAGGCCATAAAGATGAAACACTTAGGAAGTTCTCCCTCAGTGTGGCTGGGAAGAATGCCAGTATGTCAGACAGATGGTTGTAGCCAAATCCAGGGCCAAATGTTGAAGCTCTTGAGGTAGCCTTGTTGTCTGTGCCCTTACGAAATAAGCATCAAGCTGCCTAAGTTAGAGGGCCTGCATTTGACAAGAGTCTAAATCCAGGGAGGGTCCCCTTCCCCAGAGGATTCCCTAGTCTGCTGGCCTAACTGATGGTCACACCCCAGGGCTGCTGCTTCGGGACAGACCTGAGGCCAAATTCCCCAGGGGCAGTGGGACAGAGATGATGCAGTGTGACAGCCAAACCCAGCACAGAAGCTTCCCATGTGGTCAGGTCTAGGGCTGTGGGCAGGGATTCCCAGATCAAGAGCTTCCATTCAAGTTTTGATGTCAGAATCTGAATGCAATATAAAAAGAAAAGCAGCTTCCCATGTCCCATGAAAGAGAGCACCACTGCAGGGCAGTCTGTGGAAGATAAATCCACATGCAGGTGGGCTCACACACGGTGAAGGGGGCTTCGAACTCTTGCCCACTTTGTCTTCCAAGAGGCCCTTTGTTGCCCCTCCTCATCTGCCAGCAACACTGGAGGTGCTGCGAGACTTGCGG